>CAUYQU010046127.1:0-33153 GCA_963574635.1 Cheracebus regulus | reverse complement strand
AGAATTCGGCTGTGAACCCATCTAGACCTGGACTTTTTTTGGTTGGTAGACTATTAATTGCTGCCTCAACTTCAGCCTTTGTTATTGGTCTATTCAGAGTTTCAACTTCTTCCTGGTTTAGTCTTGGGAGAGTGCAAGTGTAAAGGAATTGATCCATTTCTTCCAGGTTTACTGGTTTATGTGCACAGAGTTCTTTGTAGTATTCTCTGATGGTAGTTTGTATTTCTTTGAAATTGGTGGTGATCTCCCTTTTATCTTTTTATTGCATCTATTTGATTATTCTTTTTTCTTTTTTATTAGTCTGGCTAGCTATTTTGTTGGTCTTTTCAAAAAACCAGGTCCTGGATTAATTGATTTTTTGAAGGGTTATTTTGTGTCTCTATCTCCTTCAGTTTTGCTCTGATCTTGGTTATCTCTTGTCTTTTGCTAGCTTTTGATTTCTTTTGATCTTGCTCCTCTAGCTCTTTCAATTTTGATGATAGGGTGTCAATTTTAGATCTGTCCTTACTTCTCATGTGGGCATTTATTGCTATAAATTTCCCTCTAGACACTGCTTTAAATGTGTCCCAGAGATTCTGGTATGTTGTATCTTCATTCTCATTGGTTTCTAAGAACATTTTTATTTCTGCCTTTATTTCATTGTTTATCCATTCATCATTCAGGAGGAAGTTGTTCAGTTTGCATGTAGTTGTGTGGTTTTGAGTGAGTTTCTTTATTCTGAGTTCTAATGTGATTGTACTGTGGTCCGAGAGACTGGTTGTTATGATTCCCATTCTTTTGCATTTGCTGAGGAGTGATTTACTTCCAATTATGTGGTCAGTTTTGGAATAAGTGCGATGTAGTGCTGAGAAGAATGTATATTCTGTGGATTTGGGGCAGAGAGTTCTGTAGATGTTTATTAGGTCCACTTGGTCCAGATCTGAGTTCAAATCCTGGATATCCTTGTTGATTTTCTGTTTCGTTGATCTGTCTAATATTGACAGTAGAATGTTAAAGTCTCCCACTATTATTGTGTAGAAGTCTAAGTCTCTTTATAGGTCATTAAGAACTTGCTTTATGTATGTGGGTGCTCCTGTATTGGGTGCATATATATTTAGGATAGTTAACTCTTCTTGCTGCATTGATTCTTTCACCATTGTGTAATGTCCTTCGTTGTCTCTTTTGGATCTTTGTTGGTTTAAAGTCCATTTTATCAGAGACTATGATTGCAACCTCTTTTTTTTTTTACGGGGGGGGGGGGGCTTTCCATTTGCTTGCTAAATCTTCTTCCATCCCTTTATTTTGACTCTATGTGTGTCTTTGCATTTGAGATGAGTCTCCTGAATACAGCACACTGATGGGTCTTGACTTTTTAATCCAGTTTGTGAGTCTGTGTCTTTTGATTGGGACATTTAGGCCATTTACATTTAATGTTAATATTATTATGTTTGAGTTTGATCCTGCCATTTTGTTACTGGTTGGTTGTTTTGCCTGTTAGTTGATGCAGTTTCTTCATTGCATCATTGGTGTTTATCATTTGGTCTGTTTTTGCAGGGACTGGTACTAGTTCTTCCTTTCCATGTTTAGTGCTTCCTTCAGGAGCTCTTGTAGGTCAGGTCTGGTGGTGATGAAATCTCTCAGCAATTGCTTGTCCATAAAGGATTTTATTTCTCCTTCAGTCATGAAGCTTAGCTTGGCTGGATATAAATTCTGGGTTGAAAGTTTTTTTGTTGAATATTGGCCCACACTTTCTTCTGGCTTGTGGGGTTTCTGCTGAGAGATCCTCTGTGAATCTGATGGGCTTCCCTTTGCGAGTGACCCAACGTTTCTGGCTGCTCTTAGCATTTTTTCCTTCCTTTCTATTCTGGTGAATCTGACAATTATGTGCCTTGGGGTTGCTCTTCTTCATGAGTATCTTTGTGGTGTTCTCTGTATTTCCTTCATTTGGATGTTGGTCTGCCTTGCTAGGTTGGGGAAGTTCTCCTGGATAATATCCTGAAGCGTGTTTTCCAGTTTGGATTCATTCTCCCTATCACATTCAGGTACACTGATCAAGCATAGATTAGGTCTTTTAACATAATCCCATATTTCTTGGAAGCTTTTTTCATTTCTTTTCACTCTTTTTTCTAATCTTGCCTTCTCATTTTATTTCATTGAGTTTATCTCCAATCTCTGATATCCTTTCTTCTGCTTGATTGATTCAACTATTGAAACTTGTGTATGTCTCACAAATTTCTCATGCTGTGTTTCTCAGCTCCATCAAATCGTTTATGTTCTTCTCTAAGCTGTTTATTCTAGTTTAGCATTTTGTCTAACCTTTTTTCAAGGTTTTTAGTTTCTTTGCATTGGGTTAAAATATGTGTCTTTAGCTCAGAGCAGTTTGTTATTACCTGCCTTCTGAAGTCTACTTCTGTCAACTCATCAAACTCATTCTCCATCCAGTTTTGCTCCCTTGTTGGTGAGGAGTTGTGGTCCTTTGGTGGAGAGGTGTTCTGGTCTTTGATAATTTCATCCTTTTTGCCCTGGTTTCTTCCCATCTTCTTGAATTTTCTACCTTTGATCTTTGGAATTGGTGATTTTGAATGGGATCTCTGAGCAGACGTCCTTTCTCTTGAAGTTGGAGCTATTTCTCCTGTATGAGGCATTTTTTTGGTTATGCAGTTGTCAGGAAGCTGCTTGATGAGGCAGTCTGGTGCTTGTCTGCCTGCAGAGTGCTGCTGGGTAGTCTTCCTCTGGGTTTTAGTTACACAGGTGAGATTAGACCTGCCTTCCCAATGGTGAGTATCCTTCCTCCCACCAAGCCCAATCAACTCACATCGAGTTCAAACTGATCTGCTGGCTGCAAAACTCTGTGAGAGGGCTTCAGTTTGCTGGACTTTGTGGGGATGGGACCTGCCAAACTGTATCCTGTTTCCCTGTTTTCAACTCTCCCTCTTTCTGGGGGATGGGCAGTTCCATCCTGCAAGTGTTCCCAGCCAGCATTAGTCAAAACTTCCATCCAGATATGTGCTGCTAACTGGCAGCACCAGGTGGGCCAGAGCTGTCTTTCAGATCTTTTCAGCCTGATGGTGTTCTCCTATGCTGTGGGTTGCAGAGGCCATGGGGGAAGCACAATATCTGGACCCAAGTGCCCAGTAGGTATGCACTTCGTGGGTGGGGCAGTGGCCCACTCTGCTTTGGTTAGCCCTCTTTGGGCTACTCCTGCCCTGCTTCTGTTCACCTTTTTTGGGCTATTCCCACTGTCCAACCAGTCCCATTGAAATGAACCTGGTACCTTCGTTGGGAATGTGGAGAATGCTCACCTTCTGGATGGCTCTTCCTGGGAACTGCTCCCTGGAGTTGCTCCTATTCAGTCATCTTGGCATAAGTCCCCCATTAGCATTCTTTTAACTTATTTTCTTTTTGGTTTAAATATATTTATTCTAAAGGAAAATAGTATCTTAGTTCTAATTAAAGAGAAATCTTAAAATGACAAAAAATAAAATTATTAAATTGTAATGATATTTTTGTGTATGTCAAATACTTAGAATAATGCCTCCCCTTTTTGTAAACATACTTGTATTGGAGAGGTGCTTAAGGTATTGGAGCATCAAGCTAAAATATTCTTCTTGATAATAATTAGGAGGTTTTGAAGAGAATTAAAAAGAGCTTGCCCATTGTATGATACTCTGCCATTTAATACCATCTCAATATACTACCTAAAACCATTATCTAAACCACAGCTAACTCTTCGGGATGCACTAACTTAGTAATTTTCTTCCTGCACATACACAATATCTAGAAAATGCTTGATACATAAGTGTTAAATATCTGCTGAGTCGAACTTGGGCTGATTATCCCTTTAGTTCCTTTATTTGGCCAGATTATCTTTATCATCGTAATTGATGGAATCATACTTTTGTGTGTTGTTCCAAGCACAAAATAAATACTTGGTAATAACTTCTCAGTCAATATTTAGACCCACATGAACAGAACAAGCCATTCATCTCTACTATCCAACGAAAGGATAGGGATGAAGCTTCTATATACTTTGTGCTGTACAGAGTCAAATTAGTTACATACTATGTCTATTTTTCTACCAGTATATTCAGTAAGATTGAACTAGAAGGTATCACATAGAGCTCAAAGGAAAAAATGATTTACATATATTGGCTATAATATTAATATTATGGAAGAAGCTAATGCTACTTTATTGACTCATCTGCTTAGAAAATCTAACTTTTTTCTCACTAGAATTTCTAATTTAGACCGTTCTCTAAAATGACAATAGCATGTGTTTGGTGTTAAAATTCAATTTTATTGTAGTTAACTTTAAAAATGTATATATTTGGTGCTAATTGTATCGAGAAGCATAAAATGGCACCATGATTTAAAGGTAAACAGGGTTCTGTATAACAATAAAAATAGCATGTTTGTCTGGGCCAGGTGGCTCGTTCCTGTAATCTCAGCACTTTGGGATGCCGAGGCAGGTGGATCACCTAAGGTCAGGAGTTGAAGACCAGCATGGTCAACATGGTGAAACCTAGCTTCTACTAAAAGTACAAAAAATTAGCTGGGTGTGGTGGCACACACCTGTAGTCCCAGCTACTCGGGAGCCTGAGGCAGGAGAATCACTTGCCTGGGAAGTGGAGGTTGCAGTGAGCCAAGATTGCACCACTGCACTCCAGCTTGGGCAACAGAGCAAGACTCTGTGTCAAAAAATAAATGAATAAAAATAACATGTTTATATATTAATACCAAGATTTAGGAAACCCAGAGAGGTTGAATATATGAAAACATGTCTTTGAGAATAATAAACATCATCCTAATTCAGAAGCATTGCAAAGCCACTGAAGACTTAATAAAGAAAAAAGTATAAAATTTAAAATATGAATACACTGTTCATATAGAATAACAACATGAAAAAACACATTGGATAACCAGTTAGAAAAAAGAAAAACAAAAACAATTTTAAAATGATACATACAGGTTAATATTAGTAGTTATTGTGTACATATGTTTCAAGTTCTATCTAAAAGCAAGAACCTTTTAAAAAATAATAAAGCTAGATGGATTAGGAGAAAGGTCTTAGAATAAATCAATACATGTTCCTGTGTACTTCACACTTCTAAATATAAAACAACTGAATTATGAAAATAATGTGTCATGAAATTGTTATTATGACAACTTTTATGATTTCATTAATTCAAAATTATCTAATTGTTATTCTGCCTGAATCCAGGGAGATGGATTAATCAATGATCTTTCTGACCATTTTCAGCTCTATAATTATACATGGATAGCAAAATGGTAGAGGAGAAATTGAAATGGAAATAGAACAAAATCTTAAAATTTTAAGGAAACTAATGATGTTCAAAGTAAATATACTGATCAAGTGTTAATTCTATGCAAATGTCTCATTAGATTTTTAGATTATATTTGACTAAGTAGGCTCAAACACATTCAGATGTACCCTTTTCTCTGAAAGGGTGATAATTTTATGCAGCTATCTCAGGGAAATCTGATCTTCAGGTGATCCCTTATATTTAATGATCTCAAAAAATGGACCAGAGAATTATCCAGTGTAGAATTTTAGAGTCTTAAGACTAGACAGAATTCAATTTTAGGGGACATTTTAAAGAGCTTGTCATTAAATATGCGATCGTTTACAACTCTCAGCAAAATGATCAATCTCATTCATTTACAAATGTTTATTGTGTGTCTTGTGTATGTCAGACATAGCTTCAGTGTCTGAAAATTTGCTTCTGCCTGACCAGATCATCTTATTTGTCACAGTTCAATTTATTAAAAAGTTCTTTCTTATTTAATTGTTCTTGATTGTGCCTTTGACTATATAGGCTAAGTGTACTTCCTCTTTCAGAAGACATCCTCCAAGATTAAGGAAAACTTTCCCACTTTACTAGAAAATAGTTCAGAACAGAATATTTCTTTTTCTGGGCTCCAAAGTGTTTTATATATGAATGTGTGTGTGTGTGTGTGTGTGTGTGTATTTTTAATATATTAAATATATTTAAACATAGTAAAATATATTAAGATATGTTTCAGTACTATGTTTAGTGCTTTAAAATGCCAATTAGAGTTGTTATTAATTTCATGTGGCATTTCTAAGATTCAATCTATAGATCTCTTTCTACTTGGGTATTTCCAGTTATATCTCTGTAATCTGGATACCATAAGTATCTCTCTGTAGACATCCTGATTGAGCTCCATGTGTGATTTTTCCATTGATTGCTGGTCATCTTAAATTAAATGTCCCATAAACACTCCATAGCAAAATTTCCAAATCTCCACATTTTCTCAACAGATTTTATGTGTTCTCTATACTGGGAAATGAAACCATCATCTACCCAAATTTCTAAAGCAGATGCTTGAAGTCTCATATATATCATTAATCTCACCTCCTTCAAATATGACCCTTTCTTTTGACCATGTAACTGTGTTAGTTTAGACATCCATTATTTCTTATCTACATTTCTGTAAAACCACCAAATTGGCTTTTTGACTCTTGTTTTTCCCCCTCTAATCGCATGCCATGTTGTTTTAAGAATATGCAAATTAATTATGTCATTCCTCTTCTTAAATTTCTTAAAATACTATATCTTGTATAGCATATGTAGTCACATAAAAATTTTCCCAATTTTCCCTTCTATATTTTGCACAAATTCTACTCTTTCTTAGCTCTATTCTAATTAAGAGTTCCACTTACCAACTCTTGGTAAAATCTATAAAATCTTATTTATTTCTTCATGTTAAAATCCGAGCTTTACATTATTCTTTACCCACATTTTCCACTGAACAGAAATTTTGGAAAATATTGGTAGAATTTTCAGTTTCCTTGTCACATAGGAATATTCTGAATTACTAGGAAATTTCATCATGTTCATTTCAATTTTATATCCAGTGTCTTTCACCTTAAGAATCTCATGTGTAGTCAGGAACCAAGATTATATTGATGTCAATAGTTAGCACATATATACCAAGACAGTGTGTATGTTTAAACCTTTACTATTTTTCCTGAAGCTATTCAACACATCATAGTCATTGTATGCATGCAAACCTATGCTAGAGGTGAATGGGGTTTGGAAAACATAGGAATTAGATAAAGATAATTAGCTATTAAAGGTAGTATAGTAGAAAGTAAGCTTAGTGGGCAAATGGATACTCATTTTTCCTTTTATTTGTCGTATTTTGATTTTTATTGTTATTTTAAATGCTTTGTTTTGAAATTTTTCAAACATTCACAAAAGTAGAAGGAATAACATAGTCTACACTGGCAATAGTGGTCTGCACATGTCCTGTGATTAGTCATTTAACTTGTGCACTACTTTTTCACCTTAGCTCTCAAGACAAAATTTTAATAACCTACCCTCAGAACTCTTAAACATGCTATAAAAATTAAAGCTTCTGCCATAGAAGCTAAATACAATTTACATTTAAATACAAATACAAGTTAGATTTAATGGGAGAATTGGGGAATGTAAATACAGCAATCAGAGCAAGAGAGCAGGGTGTTGACTGCATTTTATTGATGAGAACAGGGACCTAGGAATCAGAGTGGGAATTATATTTCCAACTCTGCTATTTTTGCTGTTACCAGAAGAAACACATTTTACCTGTCTCCATTTACCCAACTGCAAAGAAAAACTGCTTTTATTTTCTGATGTGGCCATCACTCAGATTTTAGATTATTAAAGCTGTCTGAACAAATTTTTTTTAAAATAAAGATTTCAAAATAAATTTTACACCATTCAGTAGAGTGTTGCTTATTACAACACTCTGTTTCCACAGCTGAGATAAATGAGATAAAGGCACCTGTATGAGTTGTCAGGTGGAGTATCATATCCTAATGGTTAAGGATTTAGCAGTATGAATGTTCACAGTTCATAGGCCAAAGCTAAGAAACACAGGTCATTTCAGAAGAAAAGATGGTTCCATGACAAGCCTACTGCCTTCCACTGACCAAGACACTGTCCCCTGCGAGATTTTAGACAGGCTCTTTTGAGCCCTGTTTTCAACTAAGCCTCATCCTTGCGCCTTATCTTTGGCTTACTTATTCCAGTTTTAGCAAGAATCCTGCTAAGTCACATTAGAGCAATTCCCCTACCTTTCATATCTGATCATCCTCAACATTTGATCAAATTCCTCATCCTCAAACATTGATTTCATTAAATTGGCTTAGCAAGAATCCTCCATTGCACTGATATCTTCTCTAAATAATTCTTCCTCCACTGTCCCCTGCCCCTTGCTTCTTGGCTATAAATCCCCAGTTCTCCAGCTATCTTTGAAGCTTTCTCTCTCTCTCTCCATTGAGATAGATTAAAACCTGCTGAAATAGTCCTAAGGTGTTTCTTATTGAAATACAGTGTTGCTTATGAAAGGAACACTGAATACTTTTTAACAGGACCAACACACACACACACACACACACACACACACACGGATGAGTCCCAGTGTGTGAGAGGAATCAAGTGTACTGAAAGCCTAGATGCTGGGAACCCTGTAGAAAAATGAACAGAAAACTGGGAAAATGCCAATTAGCTATAGAAAGCTTAATAGAGTAACAGGTACTTCTCCCAGACTCCCAACCTGTGTCACTGGTCAGGTCATGATTCTTTGCCCCAGAACTTTGTGATTCATGTTTATTCAAAATGAGGGCCTTAGAAGAGGGGATTTCTGGATGTGTCACAACTGTCATTTGTCTTTCTTCTTTCCTGTGAGGCTGAATTCCCCTGACTGGCTGTTATGTATCAGAGTTTTGTTCCACCATTACCAATGCTATTGCTCTGGCATCTGCTAGGTGATGCGGCCCCTAGACATGGACAGGGAGCCAAAATTAAATAGGAGAGTGTTCTGAGACTCCTCTGGCAGGTGGAGCCATCTCTGAATAAACACCTTGCTCCCCACTCA
Organism: Cheracebus regulus; assembly: GCA_963574635.1. Classification (NCBI taxonomy): domain Eukaryota; kingdom Metazoa; phylum Chordata; class Mammalia; order Primates; family Pitheciidae; genus Cheracebus; species Cheracebus regulus. The sequence continues at coordinate 24,267 of CAUYQU010046127.1, read as the reverse complement.
ACTCTTGTACCTGCACTTGGAAATCCCCTCCTTACCCTGTTTTGTTATTTCATCTTCAAATTTCCGCAGCCAGGGAAGACTTACAGTCAGGTCAATGCTTCTCTGCCCTTGCATTAGGATCAAGTTAGCAATCCATAAGCTGCTTCTCTCCACCCTGCCCTTTTCTAAGCTGAAAAGCCATTCCCTCTGCCTTTCTCTGGGATATCAACCACTTTGCTTTGTATATTCTTCCCAGTGCCCCTCACTTTTCATAAAAGCCCAGAGCTTTCTCTTCCCTTCAGCAGAACCACATTGTTGTTTGTTTGGTTTTTGATTTAGCTGTGGGATTACGGACCAAAAAAAAGGATTAGGAAGACATCATAGAGATTATCTAGTTCATATTCCCCACCTGGTATCTGATCACTCCAGTGTACCAGCAACCAGTCTCTGCTTCTAAACTTCCACTCACATGAAATGCACCTCTGCCTGGACATCTCTTCTCATTTAGGGGCAATTAGATACCCTTACACCACAGAGTTGTCTATTGCTTAGATAAAGAAAGAATAGAAAATATCTGGATTAAGATAAATAGAAATGTATCTGATCCCCTAGTTTAACTAGATAATTCTTAATAATTGTTTTTAAAAAATTTTTAATCATCTACCTTGTATTTTAGTTTCTAATATATTAAATGGGACAAATAATGACTTTCCCAACTGTCTCAAAGGGCTGCCATGAAAACCTCATAAAATAATGTATAGCAGACTTGTACTTGAGCCTAAACTGGGCCCAGTGCTAGGGTTTCTCTGAGTGTGCCTTGTGAGTTGATGGCGGGGAGCTGCTCAAAAAAATCTGTACTTGGTGATAACTGTCCAATTATGTGGAAGAAGAAGGCAGGAATATGTAGCATAAAACTAGTTAAAGCGAAGCATTCTCTCCACTTCCCTGGGGAACACAGCATCCCTCTAGCACAAGGGTCAGCATAGACATTAGCACTGTCATTTTAGCATTGTTAGAGGCCCTATGAGGCATTTTCAAAGTAGTTTGGAGGACAGAGAACATGAAGAAAACAAACCAGAACAGAACAGAAAGAAAACAATGGACATTTTTGGATAACAGTACCTGCCACACAACGTTTTGAGACAAGATCAAACATCACCTTTTGGCTTCAACACAAAGATGAGAGGCATTGCCAGCCTATGCACAAATGGGGGCAAGATGCCCCATGATTGGTTTTAATGTTAATATAACCTATTTGTATCCAGAAAAGAAAAGTTTTATTATTTATATTAAAGTGCTTCGCAAGCTACAAAGTTCTAGGGAAAATTAATGTAATATTATTCTTTTAAAATGAGTAAAGCCTCTACGCATGTCTTTTCTATTACAGATGCACAATTTTTCAACAAAATGTTATAAACCTATCAGTTTCGTGCCACGAATGTGCAACTCTGAACCACTATTGAAATAAAGAGAAAATAGGTTGTTTTACTTATTTCCTGACCGGGCTTCTGTCTATTTTTAGACATGTGCAGGAGTGCTGCTCTTGAATAGCTAATTAAACAGCTAAGAAGGAAAGTCAATGTGGGGGAAATGCTTTTGATTAACTTACACACTGCATTTATTTCCTCTGTAATAATATGCATCATCCATAAAGCACCAACTTAGACATTTTTTTTTTTATCAAGCACTGTTTCTGAGAAAGGATCGGGAGGGACAGGCATAAAAAACGCTAAGGAATCTTTCTTCTCTTAAGCAAACCTCTTTTGTCACCTGTACTCAGTTTTAGAATGTCAGATACCACCTGTCTGAAAGATGAATTTCCCTTCAACTCCAGTATGCGGAACTTTGCCCAAAGTTAAAGCAGGCATGTTTTATGCATGATCTTGAAGGCAAATGAATGCAGGGAGCAAAACTACATAGACAGCACCTTTCCTACTTCTGCAGACTAATTACGGTCAGCTTTGCTTGCCTCCCAGAATACTAATTCAGCTCTGGAACTAAATCTGGAGTGGGGTATCTCTGATACACAAACCCTTGTTTCCAGGATGGGCGTGACACCAGGTCCTGGCTTCTATACATACCAGACATTTTATCAATACTCTTAACAACAAACAAATTGCTCAAGGAAGTCCGATACATGAAAGGCACTAAACAACTGTTGATGCTTGTTATTTAATTTATTCAACCCAAACCTGTACCAAGTTGGGAATAAGGCAGTGAAGACAAAATCCCTCCCCTCATGGAAATTACATGCAAAGTAAATGCATAAACAAGTAAAGTTAGTATTTTTAAATAGGGTCAAATTCTATTAAAAAATTAATGCAGATTAATTAAGGTGATCCATGAGTATGAGAAGGTACCTTACTGGGTATGAGAAGGTATGAATCATGTAAAAATCTGGGGGTAGCACAGCCCAGGCAGAGAGAAAATAGCAAATGTGAAGGTCTTGAAGAGAGAAATGAGTAACAGCAAGATAGAATAGTTGGAGAAAAGGAGGGCAGAGACAGTGAAGTCTGAGGGACAGCTGGAGCTGGTTTTGTAGGCTCTAGTCAAAATTTGGGTTGTATCATCAGAAGGGAAGCAGAAAATACTGCAGAGAGATTTTAGTAGGAAAATGATACAAACTGATTTGTGTTTGGAGCTCATTCTGACAGCCAGGTGAAGAAGGAACAATACTAGGCAGGTCAACAGATCAAAGGGTTGTTGAATAAACAAATGAGAGGGAAGTCAGTGTAAGTTGTTATGAGAGTTTGTATTTTATTTTTTCCAATTTTTAGTACAATTGCAAGGAATATGGTCCTGTGCAACTTTTTTGAGATTCCTTTTTAAAGAAGTCTGTTGCTAAGGAGGTTTCTAAGGAGATTGAGCAAAGCCTGGAAGATAAGTGACTTAAGTATTTTATGCAGACTAATTTAAATACCAGAGAGGTGGAACCAAGAGTGGTTTAATCCCCCAAAGGAGAAAAATGCATGAGTGAGAAAAGGTCAGTGAAGGAGCTTGCAAGTCTATGTGTGAGTGTGTATGCCTATGTGTGTGTATATGTTTCCATCAAAAAATGATTGGTGTCACGCCTCAGGGAACTAACCAAAGAATTTTTTTTTTAGAAAAACAACATGTAATTCTTGTTTCAAGAAAGTTAGAACTAGCTAAGAGTCCACTGGCTGATCTAAAAAAGCCAGTAAAAATAGGAAGATTGACCTCATTTGTGGAAAAGAGCACAAAGAAAGAGTAGAAAGAACTGTTGCTCACTGAAGATGGTTTTGTGTGGTATAACATACCTAGGCTTTAAAACTAGATAAAAATTGAGCACCCAGTTAAAGGTCATGAATCCTAAAGAAAGTTCTTTGAATCTTCATGACCTTTGGTATTCTTAATTATCAAATAAGGAGAGAAAAATGTATCTTGCTTTTTGTGGCTGAGAAGTTTAGTGATATGATTTGGCTATGTGTCCCCACCCGAATCTCATTCTTGAATTGTAATCCCCTTAATTCTCATGTGTCGAGGACAGGACCTGGTAGGATGTGATTGAGGCATGGGAGCCATTTCCCCCATGCCATTCTCGTGATAGTGAATGAGTTCTCATGAGATCTGATGGTTTTTTAAGGAGCTCTTCCCCCTTTGCTTCTTTCACACACATACTGTCTCTCTCTGGCCTGCCACCGTGTAAGACATACCTTTTTCCCTTCTACCATGACTGTAAGTTTCCTGAGTCCTCCCAAGCCCTGCAGAACTGTGAATCAATTAAATCTCTTTTTTAAGTATATTAATGAGTCTTGCGTATTTCTTTATAGCAATGTGAAAATTGACTAATACAGTGAGTTGTTGAACCCCAAATGTATTCTCTGTTCCTAGCCAGGACTCTTTGGGAGACAACCACCCATATGGGGCCTGTATTTCCCAAGCCCTTTCTGACATTCTTCGTATTTCCCCACCACCTTTCTTGCTTTGAGGTTTGGTCTTGTGAGTTATTCTGGCTAACAGAAGAAGAAGAACTCATTTTCTAAATAGTTGTTAAGAAGCAGTTGTGATTCTATACACACTTTAGGTGATAAAATATCCACAAGATGCAGGAAGCCTGGGTTCTAAAATACCCACATGAAATAAAGCATATCATTTAACAGGACCAAAGATTGGGTGAGTTAAATATATGGAATAAATTTTTATTGTGTTAAACTAGTAAAATTTTGGGATTAATTTATAGCAGTTTATATTACTACAACAAATATGTGTGCTGATTGTGAACACTGCAAATTATGTATTGTCTCACCTGGCAGTGACTATTTGATAAATGACGATTAGTTTTAGCTTTGGTACCTTAGACAAGTTATTCAATCTCTCTGAGTCTCAATTTACTTACATATATATACTATGTCTTCCCTATTTTCTTCTCCACTCAAAATCTCCTATTCTGTCCTTCATTTCTTTAAGTTAGAACCTTATTATCCTTGTATTTTCTAAAAGTCCTTGGGTTGATAAATTTCTCCTCTTAAAGTAGAGCACTCAGAATTAAGGTCATTACCATAGACAGGTCTAAGACAAGGTAACTTTGCCTGTTTGAATATTGTAGTTAAAGATTACATCTATTGTAATTAAAGATTACATGGGGCTGGGTGTGGTAGCTCACACCTATAATCCCAGCACTTTGGGAGGCCAAGGTGGGTGGATCACGAGGTCAGAAGACTGAGACCATCTTGACCAAGTGGTGAAACCCCATCTCTACTAAAAATACAAAAATTAGCATGGTGGCACACACCTGTAGTCCCAGCTACTCAAGAGACTGAGACAGGAGAATCACTTGAACCCAGGAGGCACAGGCTGCAGTGGGCTGAGATCATGCCATTGCACTCCAGCCTGGCCACAGAGCAAGACTCCGTCTCACAGAAAACAAAACAAAACAAAAAAACAACAACAAAAATTACATGGACATAGGTGAAACCAGTGTTGCTTTACTTCTTAAGATAGTAATAAGGTACTGCGTACAAGTAATCCTATGTCTTCATTCTATATTGACGCAATCATATTCTAAGGCCTGAGTTTGAATTTCATTATATTTGCTTTAACTTGTTTTATGATGGGTGTGACACATCACATTATTTGTTCTTCTCAACGTTGTGTTATTTGTATATCTGATAAGCATGACACCTATATCTTTTTCCAAGTCATTATAAAAATGCTGAACTGAAAGGGTCACTTTCATCATATTTTCTTCTTGAAGATGTTTTTAAATACCCTAATAAATATCCAAGTTTTTAAACTCATATTTTCAAAGTATCGATCTTTATAGTGAGGAAGTGATTTTTAATACATTGGTTAATTTCTACTTTTTATATTCCTAGACTATTTGAATCTCTTGAAATCTTACCTATTCACAACTACCCCAAAACTGAGGTTCTGTTTTTTTCAAGAAGCAGATGCACTTAAATAACATTGAACACAACAGTTCTCAGTGGGGCAGTACCACTTTCAAAGAGGTGTTTTTGAATTTTAGGTATGCTTTGGTTCTCACAATGATTAGGGGATCTTCTAGGGATGAATAGCCTATCCTGTATATCAGAGAACTGTTCCATATCTGGAAACTATCAAATATCCTGTGAGAGATTTATACTGATGAATAATCTCTATATAACTGACCCTAGATTCTAGCTCTCTATATAGAGTTACAAATAAACACGAATATGAACATATTTTGCTCCATTTTAATTACAAAGAACTTTTTAAAAATGTCATGTTAATCAATGAAAAACGTAATTTCGCCATGAATTAAGATTTCATTTCTTAATGAAATTAAACCTTTTATTTCATTTCTTCACAAAAGCATGCCATAAGTCACAACAATCTCATAAAATTTAACTTCTAAATATAACACTCCCTGTTATTTTGCATATTTGTTATTGTGTTCACACTGAGTCTATGATATATACATTGAGTCTATGTATTAGCCCATATTTATTTCCATTAACAAAGATTTTCTTAAATGGCAACAATATTCAGATGAATGTTTTTTTTCTCTTAAAACTAAATATGTTTTTATAAGTAGGTATAAGTACTTTATCTCATTATGCCTTCTGGTATACTCATTCCCGATCTTTTACATAATGAAATTCATATTATTGTATTATATATTAGTTGCTTAGTATTTCTTTATTAGAATTAAGACATAGTATTAATAATGTGGGCAAGTAGGCTGCCATAACCAATTACCATAGTCTGTGTGGTATAACAGACTGTTTTCTAACAGTTCCAGAGGCTGAATATCTGACATCAGAGTGCCAGCACTGTCCAGTTCTGGTAAGGGCTCTCTTCCTGACTGCCAACTTCTCATTGTGTCCTCACAGAGAGAGAGAGAGAGAGAGAGAGAGAGAGAGAGAGAGAGAAAAGAAAACAGAGAGAGGAGAAGGAGATCTCTTCCTCTTATAAGGCCAAAGTTTTATCAAATTAGGGCCACACCTTATGATCTAATTTAAGACCCTATCCCCCAATACAGTCACATTGGCAGTCAGGGTTGCACCATACAAATATTGGGAGAACAATTTATTCCATCACAGTAGGTTATGTTATATCCTAATTTCAGGGTGGTAAATAGAATATATCAAATTATTCTTAATAAAAAGGAAAGAAGTTGTGTCTGGTAGAGTTAATAAATATCTATTTAATATCCTACATTTATTAAGGATTTCTGTGGCCTACTAGCAGGGATTAGATAAAGAAAATACCTTCTGCCTTAAGGAGCCAAAGTTTGCATTAGATAAGTAGTCAATATAGTGACAGACATATAAAGAAAGTACTAAAGACACACAGAAGAGAAACACCTAATTTAGTCTTGTGAATATAGCAGGTGCTTCCATAGCCCCTTGTTACTCACCGTTCCTGCATATGCTGACAGGATCTTCCTGCAAGCACTTGTGATTCTCTGCCTGTGGATGTTCTGTGACCGTAGGAACATGTTAACCCCATGCCCAAGACAGGCTGAAGCATCAGCCAGGTACTGGCACATCTCCTCCCAATGGCAGTTTTCAGCCAATGTTGGAGGAGAGTTGGTGCATACATGTCTTGACTTCCTCACCCCTCAGGTGGAATACCTGAGGCATTTTCAATGCAATCTCTCAAGTGTCCCCAGCATGACTGATTCTACCTAGTTGCCCATAGTGATAATCTGCTTATTAATACATTGACCTCTTTATTTTTCATGTATCATTTTTCTACTTCTGTTTCTATGTACTCTGGATTCGTCTCCCATTTAAACTACTTGAACTCAAGTTCTGGTTTCAGAGTGCTTTTGAGCAGGCCAAATCTAACATAGGTTGTAGAATTCACTTCCAAGTTTTGCTGTAAGATTCACTCCTCGTCTCCTTGCTGCTCTGCTTTTATATCTCAGAGAACGACTTTCCCCAGGCTCCCTTGAGACTGACCTGTAACTAGTTCAGGCAATGGAAGTCACTGGTGGAAGAATGAAGGCCAGGAAGAGAAGCCAGGATATTTTCATGTCTCTCAGACTGCATGGTGAAATTCCTAGCAGTTGCTGTGTTTTTTCTGATTTACCTCCCAAGAGAAAACCCCTTTGTTTGTAGTCACAGGTCCCACCTGACAGTTCATACCATGGTTCTAGCTCTTGTAGGACAATCCCAGCTTCCAGACTCAGATAAACCCCGTTTCTTGTTTCCCTACAGCATGGTGTATATAAGAAATTTAAACACTTCTGTGTTGTTGAAATATTCAGTGTCAGATGGTGAGTGACAGGAATGAGCCAAAAGGTAGGAAGCAAGTAAATGAAAAAGGACTTCAGACACATGATGAGGAGCATGGAATTTATCCTGTTAAGTACAATTTCTTGCATTCAAATACTATCTTTTATGTTTCCTTTTTAAGATAATCCATCATAGTGTTAAATTATTCAACACAATCTGAATCCTTATTTCTAAATTACAAGAAAGTTTCTCCATTTATTTTAGAAGCATTTCCTTTTTGGGCAACAAAATTTTTGTCTCCCTTGGGATTTAAAAATCTCACAGAAGGTATGATTCACATCTATGGAATCTAAGCACAAAACAGGCAAAGAAATATGCAAAAGGATAACCCTAGTGTGTAATGTGATGACCATCAGACTGCGTATTAGTTGTGAATTATATACTCTAACCTCCCATTTTGGGATAGTGATGACAAAAACAAATAAATCAAGTAACTAAAAACAAAGCAGCTGGAGATGACTCCAACATCCAGATAACCAGTAGCCCTCAAAATGGTTCTTGACTCTTGCTAATTTAGAGAAATTGTAGACCAAAATTCAGATATATGTGGGGTCAGACACTGTACACTAAATGTGCTGCTACATCTTACCCTTTCAGTAAATACAAAACCTAAAGTTGTGACCAAACACTGTACAAAAACAAATGGCATCAGAACAATTGAGAGAATTATAAAGTAATTATTCTTCTTCCTGGTTTCTTCTTGCCAACACTAAAAAAGGATACTCCATGAAATGGTGGCCAAAAACCTAAACTGATAAAACATAGAATACTAAAGACAAGAAGCTGAAATGCACATAGCAGCAATTTTATATTTCCCCATGTTTTCAGAGGTCTGATGAATTTACTGCAAGGGATGTTAAGTTGACTGAAGCTGAATTCATTTTAAGTATATGTTTAAAACAAAACAAAAATCTCTAAAACCACAGTTATTTTATTTCCAAGCCCTGTCCACATGATCAAATTTCAGCAGAAGTCATGATTAGAAAGAGACTAAATCAAAGTAACTTTGACAAAAACTGCATTTGATTGATGTGGACATGGTGGTGGTAAGCGTGGTTCAGGCATTTCCACAGAAGATTCAAGTGCTTTCAAGTCTTCACATCCCAGTGCACCCTAAACGTCCTTAGTTACCAAAAAAAGTGCTTTCCTTTGTAGGAGATTGGCAATTTCCCTGGTATTGCAGCATGACATTTTCCCAGATAGGCTGTCGAAAACTAGGGCACTGAGCTGCATGCTTTGCCAAGTAGTTTCCCTTCTGATTTATAAAAGCAAGTGATATTTTATCCTTCTTTACTGGATTCAATTGAATGTAATATAAACTCATATCTACAGGCTTTCATCAAAATGATACAAAATTAAGAAACCTAAAGGATGCTTATTATTTTGCCTCTACCCTAAACAGAGACTCTACTAATTAAGGCAGATTTTTGTTTTACTCTCCAGTCTATCCTCAAACTCTCTCTGATTGGAAATCTCTCTGTCAATAATTTTTCAATTTCAATGTGTGTAAGTATCATCTAGGAAACACGTTAAATGCAGAAATTCCAAAAATTACTGAGGCCATCAACAAGGATTATAATCTGGGGTTAGGCCTAGAAAGCTGCACTTGCAACAAGAATATCAGGTATTACTGACGCAGGTAGTTTAGAGATACTGCTTTAAAAAACACAGCAATAGATATTTAAGAAAGGGTTTAGCACAGTTGACTTCTGGGAATGCAACCTTTTCACATTTTCAAGAGTGACCCAATCTAGAACACATGGCCAAATTGTGGTAATTCTCAACCTAGCATGTGCAGCATGCTTGTGTGACCTGCAAAGAGTATGTATCACTGGGCTTCTCCTCTCATCCCTAGCCCAGAAAACCTAAAAGTTAAGGTCAGAGTCAGCTTGAGTCACGCGGAGGTTTAGAAACTTCATCAACTGTTCTGATGCACAGCCACAACTGAGAATCACTAGAAAGAATTGAAGACAACAAGATGTTATAAGCATTAAATAATAACAGAATACTGAATGACCCTCCAACAGGATGGTGATCCAAAATGAAGTTCCTTGGCTGGAATGTATTAAATGATTAGTCTTGGTCTGATGATTACTTGATTGCTATTCCTTTGCCAAAGTTAACCACAGAGGGAAGATGGACGTGGTGGATTGAAACAAAGCTATGTAATAGCTTTATTACTTATACTTTTAAATTATTAGAACAATCTTATGAAGAGTCATTATCTACATCTTATTAGAAAAAAAGTGGAGGTTCATAGGGATTACATATCCTTCCAAGATCACACATTTCACTTGCTTTCTAATCTCTCTCAATACGTATTACCACTCAAGAGTTAGACTAAAAAGTTATGCTTCAATTAATTTAACATCACTTGCAATAAATTCATCAGACCTCCGAAACGTGGGGAAATATAAAATTGCTGCTATGTGTATGTATTCAGCTTCTGGTCTTTAGTATTCTATGCTTTATCAGTTTATGTTTTTGGCCACCATTTCATGGACTATCCTTTTTGAGTGTTGGGGAGAAGAAACCAGGAGAAAAAACAATTACTTTATAATTGTTTGCCAGGAAAAAGGATAAAGTCCAAGTCTAGCAAAAAAATTCAAAGAAAAGTACTGAGAACTAATTCATTTAACTTAAAAACAAATAAGTTAAAAATCTCCTCAATCATCAAGGTTTAGATTTGGAGAAAGCTTTAGAAAACATCTGTGTAGGGATCACTTCTGATAACCAAGGGACTTGCAAACACATGCGGTCTAGTTGACTCTGATGTGGATTTGCAAGTCTAAAGACTTAGATTTCCAATATTGGATTAATTTTGGCAAATCTATTAAATTTCCAAAGATTTGTTTATCTCTGTAAAACAGAAATCTATCTCAAAGATATGTTGAAGTGATGAAGTTGAATAATGTCACCAAGAAAGAAATTAGTATAATATATGGCCTCGATAAATGTTAGTTCCTTGTCTTCACTCTGCTAATAAGAAAAATATAAAAAGAAACTCTACCCAGGGTGAGCTCTAAGAGCTAGGAGCAGAGCCTGGTTCCTCTCCTACTACTGGTTTTTCCTACTCAAAAGAGAATGCACAGTCCTGGGAATGTAAATATTTGGTCTCACAAGCCTCAGATGTATCTCTCAGTTCATGTAATCTACAGCATTTCTGAATTAGGATAAAATAGTCAAAGTTTATCAGCCACTGCTTCTCCCAATTCTACTCCTTGCACCATTGCATCTTTCAGGTAAACTGAAAGGGTCAACTAAGGCCTTCCAGGGACCAACTCTTTACAGTGACTTTCTCCTTCAGGGAGTAATAATTCAGCAGCTAATGCCAGGCAGCCATTTTCTGTTCTGGGTTTTGGGTTGTATTTTTGGCTGAGCAAATGGCGTCATCTTCTACACTGGAGTTTGGCAGACCTTGGCCCCTCTATGGCTTTCCTCCTCTTTAGAAAAAAAAAAAGTTAAAAATTGTTTTTTTTTTTTTAATTATAATGGTGAAGTTATTTCTATTTCTAGTTCTTTTCTTTCAGTGAGTAATTACATTTTTCACTAATTCTAGTAACTGTATTCTGTGATATTTCATTGTGTGACTTCCTAACTTCATAAAAAATTATCAGTTTTTAGCCATATAGAACTATTTGAGAGACATGATATTACATAGATCCAATGCATGTTATAATTTGGAGGTATCTAAGATTCTAAAACTAAAGTATACTGGCTCAAACTCAAACAGTCAAAGATATTGGCCAAGACTTCTAAACACCACGTTACTAAATAGTCTCATTGATTTCTGGGTGATAGCAGTTTGCCATCATATATATAACTTTCATTAAATTAAAATCCAATGAGCTTTCCAATCAATCAAAATGAATGTATTGATCTCTTGTGTCATGTCACTTGTGTCTGACAGGCCTGGCTATATGTCCTGGCTTCAGTTACACTCTTTAAAATGTTGAAAGAAAGCACTAAATTATCCTGAGTTTCAATGCCCCTCAGATGTAAAACAAGGAAATATTGATCCCTTCCTTAAAGTGATATTGTGAAGACAACATTAAATAATATGGTAGAGTCATATCCTAGGCATATTTAGTTTTCTTATGTGATTCCAATAGTATACTTGACAGAGAGAGAGAGGGAGAATTTTAAACAATGTCTGTGGTATGACCTGACAATCTCTCAATGAGCAAATGTCCTAGAGCAAGAACAAGAATTTGTAATACTTCTTGAAATAAACTCAGTTTCCATTTGCCTTACACATTTTGAGCATCTCACTACACAGGGTATTATTAGAGAGTTTTAAAAAGTATATTTTTCCTAACATGGCCCTTAATAAAAACCGAATACTTCATCTCCTGAACAATTCAAGAAGCCACAATCTGTTTCAGTAATAAAGAAAAAGCACTTGTACTGGTGTTACTATGAGATTTTGTGACTATCTCTGATATAATGATATGAGACTTTTTAGTTTTCCTGGGGAATTAGGTAGCATTTATGGTTGCAAGGAATAGAAAAACAACTCAAACTGTCCTAAAAAATGAAAGGATCTATTAGTCTTGGGTCAGGATTGACTTGGTATTCAAACAATATTCTTGAGACCCTGGTCTTCTCATTTTATAGCTCTGCATTTTCCGCACTGATTTTATATAAAGATCCTTTCTTTTTGATCCTCACAAAGGACTTGACTTGAAGCTATGGTAAAAGGAAACAAACTTTTTTTATACCTCAAACCAAAACCTAGAAATCATGTCTGGATTGGTTTTGGTTCAGCCATGTGACATCCTTGAATCAATAACTGCAGCCAAGGATGAATGATATGGAATTCATTGTCTAATATGAGTGAGTTAGGGCCCATCCTGAAGCTGTGATGGACCAATCACATCCAAATTCCACATGGCTAGGAAATAAGCATATGCCTTTCCAGGCAACTTGATGCTGGAGAAAGTAATCACCATATATGCTGACTTTAGAATCTAATCCTCACATAAAATGTGATTCCATAGGAACCTGTGTTGAGCACACATATGATATCTTGTCTGCTCCCTTATCTTTGCTGTAGCTGGATTTCTTATGTGAGGCCCAAAGGAGGATACAAAAAGAAGTTGAAAAGAAAAAAAAATAAATCAAGCTGCCCTCAAGGTTTGATCTTCATAAAACAAACAGAACAATTTGTGAGAATATAAAATTATGTGCTAAATTAAGTGGTGTAGATATTGAAACATCTTCAATTTCTGGCTTTGTCATACATTATGAATAAAATATTCAATTTCACTGCCTTACATTTCACAGGGATTTTTTAAACACTGGTGGGTTTTACAGTGCAATTCCAAAATCAGATTGGAAAGGTTACAAAATAGCACCAATTTTAGAGATAAACAGACCTGAGGTTAAGCTGACTCATTTAAACTCCCTGAGATTATTATAGTAGATATTATAAACATCTACTTATACTGAATATGGGCAGGATTAAAAAAGGAGATGCATGCAGCATACTGCCAAGCTCAAAACAAATAATATGTAGTCGTTATTGTTATTACCAAAATTTGTCCCTGGCAGTTTGACTTGGCATTCAAATAGTCTCTTCCACAAAGTCAATAAAGATCACATAAATAATAGTTTGACAATCATGATGAACCAGAGTTCTAGTATACACACACACACACACACACACATGTGTGCATGCATACACAAATATTCTACTTCTGTGCAGAGTTGGCTGCAAACGTCACAGCTTGTGGATTAAGATGCTGGCAGTTGCAGCCTGCAAAGTCAACACTCAAGCAAAGAAAGGAGCATTGTTACCCTATGGCATTCTGCTTCTTCTTTCCTTGGCCACACACACAATGTGTATGAGTAGGTGTTATCAACCCCTTAATCAAGTATGACTCATTTCCTCCCCAGTATATGAATCAAAAGAGAAGAGAACATGACCAGACCCCCAGGAACTCTTTGAGTAATGCCATTCTTCCAAAATTTAAGGAAACACATGTTAAATTTTCAAGTAAATTGTAGGGAAGAAATTCTGTTTAATGGAGCCACTCTGATATTCTTTCAGAAACTGTCATGGGAGGTGCTTATGGCCAAAATTCAGAAAAATGTTAAATTCTGAAGCAAAACAAGTCAATCAAAAGGGAAGAACCAAACGTCACCTGCAGGTCAGTTTCCTTATGGAGGGTTCTCCTCTCAACTCAGTTGTTCACAAAAGTGATTTGCTTTCTCAGCAGTATCTTCTCCTAGCATTTTTGTGTCTGAATGTGATTTCTTTCTTTGCAAGCATTCCCAAAATAGCCTATTCTCTTCAATGTACTTGTGTAGGTAGAGAGAGAAAGAGGTGGAGATAAGTGAAAAGTAAATGGAGGCAGATGAGAGAAGGTCGCCCCCACAATTCTCTGTGCATACAAGGGCACACCAAGCACACTAAATCCTGAGATGCCCATGCTGGTCTATCCACTGCTTCTGGCCACCCCGCTATGAGTCATGGCCAGAATTTCCACCCTTCTCTTCAGGCAAGTAGGAGACTGTTTTGGCTAGAATCAAATAGACACAGTCACTGCTGCAAAGTACAACACCTACTGTAAGTTCTTTCGTGCTTGTTATCTCCAGAACAGCTCTTGATATTTTATCAATTTGTTCACAGAGAGAAGAGATGTATCATCAAGAAAACACATTGGATCTTGACAAATCTTTCTCGGTTGCGTCTTAGTGCTGAAAGAGCCATCTTTTTAAAGTGTTTGCTTTTCTTTCTTTCTTATTTTTAAATATATAAAGGTGCTCACCTGCACCTTCCCCTGGGCATTTTCCTTCTCAATTCCCTTCTATTTTAGGTAAATGTATTCTTCTAGAGCTTGGCATTACTCATGGAACAGTATTTGCAAAAGTGAGTTTCATTCAAGTTAAACATACCCCGCTTAGCCCAGGGCCAGTTTGAAAACGGGTCAGGGAGTCTGTGGGTGCCTCTGGATAGGAAGCAAGGACATATCACATGACGTATGAAGAGATTTCCTTGAGACAACTTACTGCCCATCACTAATGTCTGTATTTTGACTTAGATTTCACTCAAAATGTTCAACCTAATGGGAGTGGGGAAAAGGATTGGGCAGCCAAGAATATCTGAATGATTCTGCTATAGCCACCAAACTATGTTAAGGTGTTTACCAAGAAACTATCTCAAAAGTTTCCTTCCCTTTAGGGTCTTGCTCTCCTTTCCAGCTATCTCTCCTTTGCTCAGTCTGTACTTTCTCCCTGTAATAACTTTCTCTTTCTGATCTTTCTCAATTCCTATTCATTCTTTATGCCCTTTTTAGTGCCATCTTCTCTCTGAAAACTTTCCCTACCCTGCCACACTCCATGGCAGAATGAATTGTTTCTTCCTGTGAATTCCCATAGCTTTGTCCACATAGTTTCATCACAAAAACTTATCACACTATACCATAATCTTGGTTTATTTGCCTGTCAATCTTCCTGGAATCATTATTGGGATTTTCAAGGGCATTTACTTACTTATTCATTTGATACATGATTTATAACTTGTATAATCTCTGACACATAAGTACTAAATATATATTAAGTTTGAACTGCCTTTGGAGGCTTTGCTTTATTATTTTGGATGTGTCCACATTGTTTCTGAAATAAAAGAGCCTGCAACAAGACGTTCAGTGCTCTGCAACCTGCCTTCTCATATCATCAGTTGAATATCTCTGCTGTCACCATCCATCCCACCACCATTAAAACATTTTTTTGGAATTTCCTACCTGATCATTCTTCCAATCCATCACTCATTTGAACAAAACACCAACAAATGCATTGTGTCTAACCATTTTGTTTTCCAAATTATAAAATGCACACCATATCACTAAGCAATACATCAACTTATATTGGGAAGAAAGGATTTTTTTTTTTTCCTAATGAGCAACAAACATAGAATAACTATAGTAGGGTCCATATATGGCTTTCTTCAGGAACTCTTGCTGGCAATCAGGTAGTCCTCTGTATGTAGTTATATTTACTAAGGCTTTTGATTTGTACTTTGAAGCAAATATTTAGAACAAGTCTTGAAGGTGTTTCTTCTTCCCTTCCCATCCCTGCATGTGAAGTAGCAAGGGTATGAAATAGTTCAAATGGCTGTCCCACTGACAATGCCTCTGTGACATCACTACTTCAGCCAGAGTTCTTTAGTTTGCAGAGAACAGAGGCCCACAAAGCTAGTTCAATTAACCTAGAGCCTGTGGTATTATAAGGCTGCCCAGTAGGTTCTCATACAGATCGAAGAATAGGAATTGAGTACGGCTGACCTAATGGGGACTGAACCAGGAATTGTACTCCTCCTCTCTGCCCGTCTAAATTATTCCATTTCTCTTTCTGGTTATCTTCCTATTTACCAATAGTTCATAGAAATCATACTGCCATCCTCTATGCTCTAACTCTACTTAAACTCTGTGTGACACTGTAAACTGGCAACTTTTTCTGGGTCCCTAAGTAAAAACATCCAGGGCAAAGAGAGAGAGAGATAAAGAGAGAATGGCAGGAATGGTTCTAATTGTCCCAGATCACCTTTTTGAGCCACACAAGCACACAAGTCACGTATCTATAGCCTCTCTTTCACTTTGGTTTTTGTGTCTACCATTTTCTTGACTCAGCGGGGGCAAAGATGATGGGATCAACATTAAATAAGACATGGATATTTAGGGCAATTGATTCTGTTTCATAAAGACTGAAACACGTCTAGTAGAAAAGGCAATACAGAATATCTTCCCTATAACAGTTCTTAAGCCTGTGCTGTATTCCCAGAGTCAATCTGCCTCTTGGTAGGCCTTTAAAAAAAAAATAAAAGTTTCAATTCAAGGTATTTTACAGAGAAATATATGACTAAAAATAAATTAATTAATTGACAAATGAAATGAATGAAAAGTTACTCTTACATATTATCACTCCTAATGAAAACTGTTTCTGCTGGGCATGGTGGCTCATGCCTGTAATCCCAGCACTTTGAGAGGCCAAGGCGGGTGGATCATTTGAGGCCAGGGGTTCGAGACTGGTCTGGCCAACATGGCAAAACCATATCCCTGCTAAAAATACAAAAATTAGCCAGGTGTGGAGGTGGGCACCTGTCATTCCAGCTACTTGGGAGGCTGAGACGTGAGAATCACTTGAACCGAGACTGCAGCACTGTTCTCCATCCTGGGCAAGAGAGTGAGAGTCTTGCCTTAAAAAAAAAAAAAAAAAAAAAAGTTCTATTTGAGTTTCACTTTGTACCTGTTCAAGGAGTTTTAATACACATATGTTAATTTTAGTGGGCGTAGAATGACCTCTGGAATCCAAAGGACCAGGTTTCACTCAACTTTTACTATTATTCACTATAAAGCTTTGGCAGAAATTTTTGATTATTTAAAACTTTCCTTATTTGTAAAATGGACATATGAATAATAATCGTTCATTAAACATTATTAACTGTTGTGCTATAAGCTTTACATATGCTACCTTATTTAATATCACAACTGTGATACCTAAATATTATAGGAGCTTAACCCCAGTTTATACGAATAAAAGATAATAATAGCAATTGCATTTATCACAAGCATCTATTGAAGGATTCTTTATGC
Organism: Cheracebus regulus; assembly: GCA_963574635.1. NCBI lineage: Eukaryota > Metazoa > Chordata > Mammalia > Primates > Pitheciidae > Cheracebus > Cheracebus regulus. Next base: position 6,947 of record CAUYQU010046127.1, on the reverse strand, counting down.
TTCAGGCAGGCATTACTACCTTTAACAGATTAGGTGACTGGGGAACTCAGAGGGTAATTATCTGCCCAAGCACACACAGCTCCTAAGTGACAGAACTAAATTCCTATCCCAATCTCTTTCCAAAGCTTCTGTTCTTAACCAGAATACATCACTATCCTAAAATAACCTGCTCCTGCACTTCTCACATTTGTTGAGCAGAACCAGTGAGACTGTAAAATTGAAACTGTTTGGATGCAGTAAGTGTCTATATTAGGGATGAGACATGTATGGCATCTGTGTCACCAATCCCTCTCTGTCCAATGACGACATTGCTAATTGTAGGGGTCGACAAACAATGGCCCAGCAGTGGGCCCCAGCCTGCAAACTGTTTTTGTAAAGGAAGGTTTTTTTTGAGACACAGCCACACCATTTCATTTATGTATTGTCTTGGCTGCTTTTAGACGAAACACACACACACACACACACACACACACACACACACACACACACACACACACAGCAAAATCCAGCAGTTGCAAAAGAGATCATATGGCTTGCAAAGCAGAAAATATTTACTATCTGGCCCTATACAGAAGAAAAATTTGCCAGCCTCTGGATTAGAGCATAATAATTATGTGGTAACTAAGACACAGTTTCAGATTTGTTATCAACAAATCTGTAGCAATTCTGCTCCTGGCACCCATTACTGGTTGACTGAAATTTGACGAGGAAATAAACCTATTGAATATTCCTGTGATCTAAAATGTTTATTATCATTACTGCTAAACCAAATAAAGAAATGAATGGAATCACTGATAATTTAATGGACTCAAGTAAGGTAAAAGGAATATCCAGCTGCATTTGGAAATTCAGATTTCCTTTAGCCTGGATTTCGTCTAAACTTTGGGGTAAAAAGACAATGAGAATCACCCAGTTTATGTCTCAGGGGCAGAAAGGGAGCAGAGTTGGGAGGATACTGGATAAACCACATATTTATCCCATTGTTTCTAGAGATCCTACTCTACGTGGCCTTAGCAGGCTTCCATATCACAGTATGACTAACTCTGCCACCTAAATGAAGGAAATCTGATTCACCATATACTTGAATACAGGAGGAAAAATGCGGATGAAAAAGAGCTATCTGAAAACCTTCAGGAGAAAGTAGAGTATAGAGAGCGAAGGGGGGTGGAGTGGGCTCTGTTGCCTATTCTGGTACATTCAGAAATTCTATTTCAAGTCAACTTTAAATTTCAGTATCTTGTTCTTAAATGCCAGGCACAAAATGGCCACAGCACAGCTATCTTAACCTTGGGAGGGACAATTTTTTAAACATATGCCTTCAGCCATGCACGGAGTGAGCTGAAGGGCCACAGTGCAGCATATGTCAAACAATGTCTAGTAGCTTATCCAAAAGGAATATTGTGCATGCAGTTTTCCAAGACACCCACTCATCAGAGATAATGCCAGTGAGTTAATCAACTACTTTTCTGCCTGCACAACTGTGATACCTAAAGCTGCTGGGAACATCATTTTTAGACATTCGTAGGAGGGATTCTTTTTTGTAACTCTACATTTCTTTAACTCCTACCACATGTCTAGGCTTGCCTTCCACAGACACATATTGCTACCTTTTCAGAGCACTTTTTTCTTTTTTTTGATCATGGACTAAGGAGCCCTCCTACAGCTGACTGCAGTAAATGCTAAAACAGCAAACAATTTCACTAGAAGGACATAAAATGACCTGCGTGCACGTCCTGTTAGGCACCCTAGAATGAAGCCTATCATTCTCTTCTCCTTCAGATCTTTTTTTGCTCTTACCTCCCCAGGAACCACGACTCCCCTCAAGCACCCAAACTAAAACAAAAGGAGTAGTTAACTTTTGACACCTTTTGATTGAATGTATACTATATGGCAAAGTCTAGAACAATGGTGGTAAACAAGGAAGGAATTCAGTGATCAAGAATACAATATTCAGATGGCCTAGTGAAACAGATAAATAAAACATGCTAAAGTGTGGATCATGTGCTGATAGAGGCAATGAATCATACAGAGAAGAAGGGATGTTAGAGAAGGCTTCCAAGAAGAAGATATATTTAAACTGAAGTATAAAAACATGAACAAGGGTTAGCCAAGAAAAGATGGTGGGGAGAAAACTGTTCAGCCACAAGGAACAGCATATACAAAGACCTGGAAAACAGAGAAAGCATTTTGCAATTTGCAATTGTAGAATTTGTTATGAAATTAGGCACATAAGCTTGGTGGTCAGATAGATCTGGATATGAATCTCAGTTCTGTGACTTTGAGCAAGTTATGTAACCTTTCTATGTCTCATACTTTTTATCTGTAAAGTAGAGATTATACAGTACTTTTTCTGTGGAGTTACTATAAGGATTATACAAATATAATTCAAGTGGCACAAAATTAGGCAATCAGAAATTGATAGCTTATTACTATTTTATTATTTATGTTATTGTTACTATTATTAATATCAAAAACTTACTTTTAAACTTTTTATACCAACTTTAAAAAAATCTCTTCTGAAAAGAAAAAACTACCCACTCTCCTAGATTTTTATAAAAATTAAATAAAGTAATACTTGTCTCAAAGTAAAAATAAAAAATAGATAAATATCAGGAATGCTTTCAGCTACAAATAGAAGAGCTTCTGACAGAGTCAATATAAAAACAAGAAATGCGGTATTTTTCTTACATAAAATGAAACTTGGAGATAGGTGCTTGCTGGTATTGATTTAGAAGGTCAGTACTGTTTGGGCTGACATTCTAAAATATTCTTGAAATTTCCATTCTTGTTCCTTCTGTAAGGGCAGAAAGTCATGATATATTTTCTCACCTATTATAAGGGTCATGGCCTACATGCCTTCTACATAAAAGATGGGTTAACAAGAGAAAAACATAACAAATTTAGTCAAAGCTTTATGTGACATGGGAGCCTTCAGAAAGAAGACCCAAAGACCCAGGGAAAGCTATCTATTTTTATGCTTAGGTTCAATGAAGAATAAATGGCTGTGTAGAAATGTGATTAGACAAAGGGTATGATATAATTGTAATAGACTAGTAAGGGAGAGGAGATCCAGTAAGGCTTGCCTGTTCAAATTGTTCTTGGTTTCTGAGTAGTGTTCTTTCCTCCCATGTACGGGGCAAGAGCCCTCTGAAATGAGAGTCTTCCACAGAAAAATGAAGAGAGTGATTTTCTAGGTTTTATAGCTTGCTTTGGAGGAGAAGTTTTCTTGCTGTGTGGTCTCATCTGCCATTAAACCAGTCTCCCAATCTCAAGGATGGGTCAGTCCAATTAACAGTTGTGTCTCATTCCAGGAGGTAATGTTGTAGGTGAACTTTCAACAAAGTTAGACTTTTATATAGTGTAAGCAATCAGGTATTTAATGAGATGCATTTTTATAGAAACAAAGTAAAAACAAAGGTTAACAGAGCAAACTAAACTCAATTTTTGAGTCCAGAGGGCACCTAGTCAATATTTCTAGATGTTAGTCTCCAAGTAGCTTCAGTTGAAGCAAGGGCAGGCAGTGGTAATTTGAACAGATTTTCCTGGTTTACTGTTTGCATGGGGTGCCCCAGTGAACTTTCTGAATAGTCTACACAGCAATAGGAATGAAGGTTGTTCATACATAAGTTGTTGTGGTAATTTCTCTGAAGTCGATATAAAGTGATCCAGCCTCAGTTGGTTAGGCCTCAGGAAAAGAGCAGTCTTTTGTTTTCTTTTTTTTTTCCCCCTTCTTTTTTTTTCCCCCCAATGATTCCAAGCCAGAGGGTGGGAGAAAAATTAGTGATAATTATTTAAAGACTTGGAGCCAGAAATGGGAGGAAACTAGAAAATTCAAGAATGTAGTCCAGAGTTTAGGTAATTAACAAATCTTCAAAAACAATAAGCTAGTCTCTACTAACAGGTACTCTATGATTTTCTTCTGAAACAGAATATTTTTGTACAGTCAATCCCATTTCTAGCAAAATAAATCAGAGTAAGACTAATTTGTTTTGAAAAGTGGTTTAGTTTCATTAAACTTGACCTGTTTATTTACAAAAGTGCAGCAAGAATAGTGATTGACCGGTAAGCTCTCTTTACATTTGCCTTGCTGGTACTTCTTATAAGAATCTCAGTGAGGAAGTCAAGTCAAGAACCCACCAATAAAATTAACCAGTAGGAGTTATAAATTTGAATGAATTAATTTTGCTTGAGGTTCCCAAAATATCCTGACGTTTCTCGGTCTGTCAGGAAGTGAGAGTCTTTACTCACTTGAAAGTTAACTGTGTGAACCATTTATTTAAAGTAGCAAGCCAGTTCTTCCAAAGGGGGGTCTTTATTGGCTCTATAACATCAACCCTAGTTCCTTAAAGTTGTCTGATCACAAATGAAAATACGGCATTCCAATAAAAGTCTTTGTAATAAAACCAATGTTTCTATATGTATCCTGTTATAAGGGTAACAGATTTGTATTGAACTTATGCAAGTAACCATACTGACATTAGAATAAGAACACTCAGGCTAAATGTGGTGGCTCATGCCTGCAATTGCAACACTTTGGGAGGCCAAAGTGGGTGAATCACTTGAAGCTGGGCAAAATCCTGTCTCTGCTAAAAGTACAAAAATTAGCCAGGTATGATGTCAGGCATCTGTAATCCCAGCAATCTGGGAGGCTGAGGCATGAGAATCACTTAAACCCAGGAGGCGGAAGTTGTAGTGAGTCAGGATCATGCCACTGAACTCCAGCCTGGCAACAGAGTGAGACTCTGTCTCAACAACAACAAAAAAGTAATAATAAGAAGAATACCCATAAATAAGATTTTTTTAATTCTAGAGGAATCAGACAGGGGAAAATATGATATGCTGTAAGCTATAGATAGCTTAAAAAAATAAATGTCTTAAATCTGAATAACAGAACTTCTATAAAATCAACAAAATTTCAAAAAAAGTCATTTTTTTCTTTTTTGAGACATGGTCTCACTTTGTCATCCAGGCTGTAGTGGCATAATCTCAGCTCACTGCAACTTCTTCAACAAGCACAAGTGATTCTCATGCCTCAGCCTCCCAAGTAGCTGTGATTACAGGTGCATGCTACCACACTCAACTAACTTTTGTATTGAGGGATTTTGTTACCACCAGGGCTGCCTTATAAGAGCTCCTGAAAGAACCACTAAACATGGAAAGGAACGACCAGTACCAGCCACTGCAAAAACACCAAATTGTAAAGACCATCAACACTATGAAGAAGCTGCATCAACTAACAGGTGAAACGACCAGCCAGCATCATAACAGCAGGATCAAATTCACACGTAACAATATTAACATTAAATGTAAATGGGCTATATGCCCCAATTAAAAGACACAGACTGGCAAATTGGATAAAGAGTCAAGACCCATTGATATGCTGTATTCAGGAGACCCAGCTCATGTGCAAAGACACACACAGGCTCATAATAATAAAGGGATGGAAGAAGATTTACCAAGCAAATGGAAAGCAAAAAAAGCAGGGGTTGCAATCCTAGTCTCTGAATAAACAGACTTTAAACCAACAAAGATCAAAAGAGACAAAGAAGAGTATTATATAATGGTAAAGGGATCAATGCAACAGGAAGAGCTAACTATCCTAAATATATATGCACCCAATACAGGAGCAGCCAGATACATAAAGCAAGTTCTTAAAGACCTACAAAGAGACTTAGACTCCCACACAATAATAGTGGGAGACTTTAACACTCCACTGTCAATATTAGACAGATCAACAAGACAGAACATTAAAAAGGATATCCAGGATTTGAACTCAGATCTGAACCAAGTGGACCTAGTAGACATCTACAGAATTCTCCACCCCAAATCCGCAGAATATACATTCTTCTCAGCACCACATCACACTTATTCTAAAATTGACCACATAATTGAAAGTAAAACACCACTCAGCAAATGTGAAAATCTCTCAGCATTTGCTTGTCTGTAAAGGATTTTATTTCTCCTTCACTCATTTTTATACGTTTCTTTATCAAATACATCTTATTTTCTTCACATACAGAGTTGTTCCTCTATACAGTCATACCTCATTTTATTGCCCTTCATTGTATTGTGCTTTGCAGATATTGCATTTTTAAATAAATTGACAATTTGTGGCAACTCTAAGTGAGTCTACTGGCATCATTTTTTCAATAGCATGTGCTCACTTTGTTTCTATCAGCAATTTTTTAGCAATGAAGTATCTTTAAATTAAGGTATATATAATTTTTTTTCAACATAATGTTATTAAATACTTAAAGGACTACAGTATAGTATAAACATGACTTTTATATGCACTAGTGATAGGCTCCAATGACTGGAGGAACACTAGGGTCCTTAGTCTCATACCTATTTTGATGAAAGGACATGGACACACATGGAGTGGTTTTAAGGAGCAGGAAGTTTAATAGGGAAGAAAAAAGGAAGAAATTCCCCCATACAGAGAGAGGAAAGGGTGCTCCAAAGCTGAGAGAGGAAACCCCACAGGTGCTGCAATGGTTGCTTATATGAGGAGGCTGGAGGACGTGGTGTCTGATTTGCATAGGGCTCAGGGGATTGGTTTGACCAGGCAGGTCATTTATGCAGCCAGTGAAAAACCTGGCCCTTCTTTTAATATGCAAATGCGGGGTGCCATGTTGTTTTACACACGGGATATATGGGGGCAGCCATGTTATCAGGCACATGTAGAGGCAAGGAAGAAGATGATGGAAGCTATCATATGTGACCCAAGTGTTGGGGCTCAGAAAATGATACCCTAAAGTATGGCACTTTGGCATGCTTAGTACTTTGAACTAAAGGAGATGGGAAGGCCTCAAAAGCAGCCTCAAAAGCAAAGTCTCTTTCTGACCTTCTCCTGCTCTCTTTCTCTCTTGAAGTGAGTGGTAGAATTCCTCTTGCCTAAGGTGGATCATAGAAACTAGAACCCTCTTCCCCAAATCAAGCCATAAAAC
>CAUYQU010046125.1:0-10071 GCA_963574635.1 Cheracebus regulus | reverse complement strand
CCACATCCTGGGTTCAAGCGATTCTCCTGCCTCAGCCTCCCAAGTAGCGCCACCACCCCTGGTAATTTTGTATTTTTAGTAGAGATGGGGTTTCTCCATGTTGGTCAGGCTGGTCTCAAACTCCCGACCTCAGGTGATCTGCCTGCCTTAGACTCCTGAAGTGCTGAGATTACAGGCCCAAGCCACCATGCCTGGCCTAACTCTATAAAGTTTTAAGACATAAATAGGCAAAAGTAAAATTAGAGGATGAACAGAAAGAAAAAATAAATCCATTTCACATTTAAAATGTCCACCAGAAGCTCCAAAATGAAGAAAAATACCTAAAAGAAATTGAGGCTTTCGGGTAAAAAAAATATCATTGTTATTATTATTGTTAATGATGACAAAAATAAGTCATCAGTAACAAATGTCAAAATCTGTACGGAAAAAATCCACGCATGTATTTCTTTCAGAGGAATAAATTTGGAAACTGATGATCAATAAACTAAAGTACTTGTGAATCTGTCTAGCTGTTATTGGACAGTACTGGGGTGTGATCATCCTTGGTAAGTAGAGGACCAACACTTACTACAAAGGAGATTTCAAGCTGGAGACAGTAACAATTGAAATATTATCAGTTCCTATGAGATCAAGATTGTAATATAATGTGCAATAAATGTAGTTTCCATGAATATCAACATTAAAATGAACTAGTGTTGACAAAGCAAGGGATCATAATTGGTAACATTTGCTGAGGACTTATTTATGTGTCAGATACTGAGATGAATGCTCTGTTTGCATAATTTCATCAAATTGTTTTAGTAACTCAGTGCCATAGGGGCTAAGATTACTCTGTTTCATAGATTAGAAAACTGAGGCTTATAAGAGGTTATGTAAGTTGCCCAGGTAAAGTAATATTGACAAGCTAGATGTGGCAGTACCTGTTAGGCTTGTGATTTTCCATTTTAAAAACAAATATTTATTGAGTATTTTCTATGTGCCAGGGATTTTCTCATATGTTATTTGATATAATCTTCAAAACAATCCTCTGGGGGTAAGGCATGGATATTTCTGCTTTAAAGATAAGAAAACTGAGATTTAGTGAGGTCAGGTATCTTGCTCCAGATGATGTAGGTAGACAGTGACAAAGCTATGATTTGAATCCAGATCTTCTGACTCCAAATCAGAAAATAATCTCAGAATTGTTAAAGTGGTAACATGCTTGGAAATCATGGTCGTCTTTGTAGATTGCGATTGGGAATACTATGCTTTTTCTGGAACATTGGGAAAGAATGGTATATTTAATTCCAACATTGGACCAAGAGAAATGTTATTAGCAAAAAATGATTCTCCATGTATGAAATTCAAAAATCAACCCATGGCAATGATGTAGGTATGCTGCTCAGGTCTCCTTTCAAGAGAAGATGTGCATTGCAGAGGGGAGTGAGCTGTCTGTTACCTTCCAGTTGTTGTACCTTTGGATTTCTGTTTTGGCATTCACACTCAGGCTTTCTCCCCAGCTCGCTCCCAGTCAGTGACTGGGCATGATAAAGTGCTAGAGCTTCTGTCCAACGTGAAACTTTTCAATGGGCCATCTTTACTCTGAGGCTGCTCATTAGCCTGGCTGAGACTTCTATGCAACTCACTGCAGTCTGAGGCTCTCGCTGCTCTCTTTGTCCTTTCCTGTCTCCTTTCACAGGTGTCAGACCAGAAACACAGGTTGAAGGCTCTCTAGATCTGTTCCTGTTCCCTTTCTCCTTTGTCCTTCATAAGCATTTTCCCTAATCTATTATATTTCCAATTCTGCCTCAGCACCTGCTAAGTGGTGCACGAGCCAAAACACAGCTCAAAATATCTATGAGACAACAACAAGCTACTGGACTAAGTATTGTTGATTCACATTTATTTGCTATTTATGATTCATGTTGTCAGCTGCCAACATTTGCTAGCAGATAGCTGATAATCAATACCAACATTTTAAGAAAATGTTATAGAAACAAAAACACTTTAAAAATGGAGATAATCTATCCACAAACCTAACATTTTGGGGAATGAAATTGTGATTGTTTTGTGTAGGTATCTCAGATCTTTGTCAAACTTGAGGGATCATGATAAAAGAATCCCGGATACAACTATATAGGATTTTTTTTTGCAAGTTCAGAAACTTGATTTTCTTCCTATCCATGAATGAGTTGACCAATGGGGATTGATTCGTGTTAACTAAATTCACACCAAACTAATATATAAATCAAAATTCCAGTTAATTGATGTATAATGAGACATATATCAGGCTCAATAAATTAATAAAGAAACCACTCACATAGGCTGTTGTGAAGTAGCTTATTATCATTACCATTATAATTACTGTTACAGCTACTACTCACATTGAAAACAGAGGCCAGGGACGGTGACTCACATCTGTAATCCCAGCACTTTGGGAGGCCGAGGTGGGTGTGCACTTGAGCTCCCAAGCCTGAGACGAGCCTGTGCAACATGGAGAAACCCCATCTCTACTAAAAATACAAAAAGTAGCCAGGTGTGGAGGTGTGTGCCTTTAGTTCTAGCTACTCAGAAGGCTGAGGTGGAAGAATGGCTTGAGCCTGGGAGGCGGAGCTTGCAGTGAGCCAAGATCATGCTATTCTACTCCAGTCTGGGCAATAGAGCGAGACCTTGTCTCAAACACATACATACATACATACATACAGGGACCAGTTGACTGGAATCAGAACTTGTATACCCTGAACTGTGCTGATAAACACATTAACAGATCCTTCTCCAGTATTCCATTTGCTTTTTAAATTTTTATGATTTTTTTTACTTCTTTGTAAAAGCACTATGTACCACTATAAAAAATGAGAAAATATCAAAATGCCAACAGCAAAACAAAATAAGACAATAAAAATTACTTGGAATCTTGCTACTCAGAGATTATTCCTGCTATTTTGGTGTACATTTTTCCAGTGTTATTTACTAAGCACACATAAAAATACTTGACATAGAGCATACTGTCTCTGCTCTTTTATATCTTGCCTTTTCCCTCAGAAATATAACTCGAACATTTTTCCATTACATTGAATATTCTTCTGCTACACAGCTTCTTAACTTTCTTTGGGTTATGACACATGGTATCAAAGTTATGGTGTCTCTCCTTAAAAAATAAATGTGCACGCATAATGTTGCATAGAAATTTTAGGAGTTTCACTGCCTGAAAATTGTCCCTATATTTCCTGTCTCTGCTTGTACCATGACAGACGGCTGCACAGTATTCCATCTGATATTTAAATTAATACTATAATCTATTTACTCAGATTCCTGTAGACATTTTTTTCCCTCTCATGAGCATTGTGATTGAGATCTTCTATGTTTATCATTATGCAGTTCCTTTGTACTGAAATTTCCAGTAGTACAATTTCATAGGTACAGCTTAGTTCTAGGGTTGAATCATAAACAACCAGTGCTTACTTACACGTCCAGAAGAGTGTGGACAGCTTTTTGAAGATTTTACCTTTGGGAATATTACACTAAATTCAGTGATGCTCATATTCGGAAAAGTTTTTGAAATAACTCTTTTGCAATGGCTTTTAGTGACACATGCTTTTAAAAATTCTCAAAGGTAGTGTATTTTCCACTTTGAAAGTAAACTTGACTTTTAGAAACAGCCCCAAAGTCTTTGGAACGAAATTATTTCAGTGACATGATTCAATAAACCAAATGTTATCATTTTGGCTAGTTTTAAAAAGTTACAGTAAGAGAAGAGATTTACTTTTTTGCTTCGCGGCTAGCTCTGTGGCTGCTATAAAAAGAGACTTTGCAAAACGGAACAAAGAATGCATCAGTGGAATAATGGTCGCCTTCCCAAGGTGACCACTTGGAATTAGAAAGTTTACTTATACAGATTGGGTGTGGTAGTTTATGCCTGTAATCCCAGCACTTTGGGAGGCCTAGATGGGCAGATTGCTTGAGCCCAGGAGTTCAAGACCAGTCTGGGCAATATAGCAAGACCTTGTCTCTGCAACATGTAGAAAACATTAGTCAGATACGGTGGCACATACCTGTGGTCCCGGATGCTTGGGAGGCTGAGGCAAGAGGATTGCTTGAGTGCAGGACTTCAAGGCTGCAGTGAGCTGTGATTGAGCCACTGCACTCCAGCCCTGGTGACAGACAGGCTCTGTTTCTAAAAAAAAAAAAGAAAGAAAGAAAGAAAGAAAAAAGAAAATTCACATAAACACAGATGTTTGTTTAAAAGAAAATCTTTATTATTACTATGAAGCTTAATTTTACATGTCACCTTGGTTGGGCTATGGGGTTTTTTCCCCTAAAATTATGCCATATTTATGGATAGCACACCATATAAATAGTCCATATATCATTCTAATAATATACATACTTTTGCCTTCAGCAACACTCAACACTTTCCCCATCAACACACTCTCACAGGAACTCTAACAAGAATGTCTTGGGAAGGATTTGGGCTGTTTTTCTATGACCACAGCCAAGACCTGGTCCTCATAATTCGCCTTGGTCTCGAAGTGAAAGAGAATGACATTTGGAAATAACTTCCTGTCATAACAGCTAGCACCAAGTAGATATCTAGGTCATATTTATTGGATGTTGGAATGACTGTCATGTTCTTTAGAATCTGCAAATATGTTCAGAATGTTTTTGTGTTTCTTTTAGTCCTACTACAGTCAATTCCTCAGACTGCATATATTGCAATTTTCATGGCTGGAAAATCCCTTGGTTTTGTTGTTGCAAAACTGAATGCTTGGTCATTGTTATTTTGAAAGGTTTCTCAGGTCGGCTCCCTAGGGCAAGCTGATGTGATAGCGAAAATTCCAGACCCGGAGACTTTAAAGGGTAACTTCAGGTTACATGCTGACTGGAAAATAGGAAACCAGGTGTGGAAGCTGAACTTAAATCTCATACCGTATCACTGCCTGGTGCATGAATAGACTTTTATTATACAAACAAAGATTTCCAGAGAAAATCATGTCAAACTCTTAATGTCATGAGCTAACTCTACAATGCAGCTACTAAATAAGGAGCTCCTTGAAGGCAAGGGCCACGTGTGTCAATCCTGGTATTCCCAGCAAATGCACATAAACACACACACGCATATGCACACACATACATGCATACACAATGAATAAACATACATCTCAAAGAGAAATAATTTTTTGTCAGATCTTTTAGAGTTCCAAAAAATCCATCAATTCCTCTATAATCGAATTATATACACATAGTAAATACATCTAAATACAGCTTAATGTGAGCGTTCAAGTTTACAAATATTTTATTATGTTAGAAGTTTGGCAAATCAGTGAACATGACAAAGATATATGAGAATACATTTTGATTTTGGTTGCAAATGGGTCTTTTGGGAAAAGAAAGATATTTTCTAATTATTTCTGAACTAAAATGAATAACTAACTGGATTTCCTAAAAATAATTATTGTTTGCATTTTCTCTTTGGAGACTCTGACTTGTTTCCCTTTGTCTTTTGATATCATCACACTGGTTTCCCTAGAGGACATTGACGTTGACAGACAAAGGCCAAATGAACCTTTGTGACTTCATCCAAATGTCATAACAAAAGTAAGGCTAAGCATGCTTCTGAAAGATTGACTTTCAAGCAGGAACTGGGTTGTTTTGGAAACTTAGCTAATGACATTGTTATTATTTCTCATGAGTGATTAGGTTGATAGATCAATCCTACTTGCATTTAGCATAATCCCTGCAGGTGTGAGGGGAAGCCCATCAGTACAGAAGCTGCGTGGCTCTGAAGCTTGGCCAAGAGCTCTCTTCTCTGCAAGAAAAATGTCATGTGATGCTGAAATTTTGATATTTGGCTATGAATCCCTCAAATAGTGTTTTCTTTTTCTTTTCTTTTTTCTTTTTTTTTGCATTCCTTTAACCTGAAGCAGATGCATCAAATACTGTTTTCTTAATAAGAATGCCTAAAAATTTTGAACCATCTCTCATCCTGGGACTATTAACATATTTTTAAAAATTTAAAGGCTACGTTTACAAAGAACAACTGACAGCTGTAAAACATTAGGCAAGGCACAAATGTTACAGGTAGTAGAGTCACCTAACCAGTACCTTTCAACTGTGGCACTCACACAGTGGGAGTTCAATAAACGTTTTTTGAATGTTGAATGGGTGAAGCGCATTTGGAAATAAGCAGAGAGCTACTGGGGCATGTATATCATGGCAAAGGTATGTTTTTACATATATCACTGGGGCACAATCAAATCTTCTTGACCTTCTTATGCCTTTATTGATGTGTTTTGACTAATACTAAGAAAATGCTAGTTTGGATGGCCATGCCTATAATTTAAAAACATGATTTTTGCCATCTCTTAACACTTTACAAAGGTTAAGAGGGTAGATAAACAACTTCCTACAGCTGCTGCTACATCTGGCACACGCCTGCAGCAGAAAGTGTGCACTGAAAAGATAAACACATCAGGTTGTATCTGCTTGCACGCCTGTGCTTTTTGCATCTGAACTTGACCTGGAGCAATTAATATTAAAACCATTGACATTAATGAATAAAAATTCAAAAGAAGTTGTGTCGAATTGAAATTACCACCACTTCCGAGAGGATAGATTTTTCTGAAGGTTTTGAGGTTCACTTTGATTCTATAATCCCGGCTCAATGTCTTATCTTTGTTGTTTCCTTCAGAGAACTGTCTCATCTTGATTCCTGCACAGCTTCAAGTTCCTTGTGAGTCCCTACTTGACTAATGCTGAACATTAATTGTTCTGTCTCGGCTGATTTATGTACATATGGATGGTTTCCAAATTTTACTTCATTTGGTGACCCCTTAAGAATGCTTCCAGCTCTGAGATTCTGTGACACTCTGGATACATTTAAAATTAGCAGGCGATTCTTTCAAAAAGTCATCAGAGCTGGGTGCGGTGGCTCATGCCTGTAATCCTAGCACTTTGAGGCTGAGGTGGGTGGATCACCTGAGGTCAGGAGTTCAAGACCAGCCTGGCCAACATGGTAAAACCCCATCTTAAAAAAAAAAAATCATCAGACAGAACTCTGTACTAGCCTTCAAGTGAAATTATCTGCTGGTGGATTTTCTTTCATACTTTTTATAAATACTACTGATGATTCAGAACCTTAAAAGGAGATGGATGCTGGATTTCTTCACTGACAACTTTTAAAAAGTAACACGTATGGAGGCGGGATGACTTTACACTATTTACTCATTGTAATTGTGGTAATGCTGGGAAGGCCCTCAATAAATAGTTACTTAATCAAACAACGACATCTCAAGTACAAATTGATTTTTCTACACACCAAATTACAGCAACTTTCTAAAAAGGACTGTCAAACATAGTATTGGGGATTGTCTTATTTGCTAAGCAAGAACCCAGATGCCATTATTCACATTGCTTGGAAACTTTTGTATATACCTATCTCGAATACTTTTCACAGAACCAGGTTTTGTCTCTGCATATTAGCCTTACGTCTGTGAGCTTTATAATCTTAATTGTCAACTCCTTTTTTGTGCGTGTGCCGCAAATAGCCATTGATGTAAGCATATTGGCCTTATTATCATTGTTTTAAATATGTCTGAGATTTCTAGAAAAGTGTTTGAATATTCCATTTCTCTTTCCAATGGCAGATACGGCATCGGTGGTGGTCATTTCTGAATTGAACTTGATGAACAAAGACAGGTACCCAGGCATGATGTGTGCGCTCTGTTGTCACCAAATTGCTGGGTGAGCACTTCACAAGATCACAGAGTGTCCTCTATCTCCTGATTAGCGTTTAGAGAACCTTGGCAACTGAGATGAAGCCACAGGAGGGAAGCAGGCTGCTATCTAAGTGGAGGAAAGTCTCCATGGCAGATAAGCAGGAGCAGTAATAAATCACAAACAGCCCTTCAGCCTTAGGAATTCGCAGTGCAGCTCTATCACGAACCCCGTCAGCATCTGATGAACTTTTACTTTCACAGCATCATCTGAGGGCCGTGATAGAGGGGAAAGAAGCATCTGCACATGGTCTGCATTGGATACCTGTCAGTTGGTTTACAGATAATCTACAGACCAGAGTATTTTGCTGATGTACTTAAGACCAGAAACATAGCAGCAGGAAATGTTAAGTTCAGAAGGCTTCTAGGAATAGGAGTCACCAGTCTACAGTGTAATATTTCTATTTTAAGAAAGGCTACAATATTATTTCATAAGCACTCTAGGTTTTAGACCTGTATGAAGCCCTATGCACGCATGCATGCATGCACTTTGTTGTTGTTTTTTAAATGTAGTAACACTACACCTGCTAACAAGATAAAATATCAGTAAAACTCCGGGGATGAGCTGCAAGCCGTTTCATTGGTGAGGGGAAGCAGGGTTTGGGAGAAAAAGGATTGATGAGCCAAGTCAGTTTCTAGTTATGCTCCACTGGCACTCATTTGTGTGCATGAGGACCTACAGTTGTGATGGTGGCACCGAGCATCTCTACCCACCTGACACACTGTAGTTATTCAAGAAATATCTGTGAATAAATGAAAGGTTAGAAATATGCTTTGTTGAGTCATATGCCTGGCTAGTCTGTGTTGGGTGAGCTTGTTATTGTTGATCAATAAATACATTGAACAATTATAAAGTCATGATGTAGTTGGATGTATAAGGTTTATGGAACTAGGTTATACCTCACACACTACTGGTGGCTACTATGTATTAAATGCTGTGCTTAGGACAATGAGGAATGAAAATGATGCGTGGGCCCAGTCTTCAAAGAGTTTTTTGTCTAGTTGGGGAGATAAGACTAAAAGACTTTCAAGAATAGTTTATTTGCCGGAGTCTAAATGACACAGTAGTAAATTGTCTATCCTAGTTGTGGGGGCTATTACTCTCCTTATCTGGTTTTACTCAACTTCAAACAATTCATAGCATTATGTAGAATCATAGAATGTTAGGGTAAAATGGGACTTTTCAGAAATCTTTAATGCCTTGTAGTCCAATTCCTTTTTTTTTTTTTTTGTTCTGATAAGAACACTGGAAGGTAAATGACTTGGCCAAGATCACAAATCACACAGTCAGTGGTTATGGTCACCATTTCCCTAGGATCCAAAGTAAGCTAGAGCTGCAGGCTCATGGCAGGAGTTTGCTTTATTTCTAAATGAGGTCTCTCTGTTTTGAGATAATTCTATTGTAGAAGTTCTAAGACAGACGCAACTTACACTGCATTCTCCTCCTTAGCAAATATGTTACAGTTCCACTGTGTGTCTGTATTCTCTCTCTTTCTTCTGTTTATGTAGTTTTTAAAAAACAATCCCTTAGGATCATGCCCCTAATCTGTACTGTGTAAAAAATACTGGAATTCACTCATGTCATCTGATATTTAACAATTAACGTTTTTTTGAGAACAATCTCACAGGCCTCTGCTCTTTGCACGTACCACTTCACTCAGTCATCATAATTGTCCTGTGAGGCAGACATTGAGGCTTAGAGAGTTTAAGTAACTTGTCTAAGGTCTCAGAGATAGCATGTGGCACAGTCATGCTGTGAACCCAAGAAGTCAGGCCCCAGAGTCTGTGCTCTTAACTGCAGCTCCATACCACTTGTGTATTTCAAAAGTCAGACTCCTAGAAGTTGGCATGGTGGGTGTCCACCACACCTCTGACCCACTGAAACATTACAACATCCATCCAGAATCTTGGCTGCATCCCCCAGCCCGTCCATGCATTCCCTCTTCAAACTTGCAAATCTTTTCAGCAAGGGAGATATCCATGTTTGCCTGTCTCAGGGCATTGTTGAGCCAGTTGAGAATTTAAACATGATGGTCATGGGCCAGGCATAGTGGCTTGCACCTGTAATCCCAATACCTTGGGAGGCCAAGGAGGAAGGATCCCTTGAGAGTAGGAGTTTGAGACTAACCTGGGCAACATAGAGAGATTCGCTACAAATTTTTTTTTTTTAAATTTAAAATTAGGAGAGATCCAAGATGGCCGCGTAGCAGCAGCTCAGGATTGTAGCTCCCAGTGAAAGCGCAGAGAGTGAGTGGATGCCGCAATTGCAGACGAATTTTTGATGCCCACAGACTGGGAGATTCCCGGAGAAGGAGCAACA
>CAUYQU010046124.1:0-49313 GCA_963574635.1 Cheracebus regulus | reverse complement strand
AACCATGAGCATGGAATGTATTTCCATTTGTTTGTGTCCTCTCTTATTTCCTTGAGCAGTGGTTTGTAGTTCTCCTTGAAGAGGTCCTTCACATCCCTTGTTAGTTGTATTCCTAGGTATTTTATTCTCTTTGTAGCAATTGTGAATGGGAATTCACTCATGATTTGGCTCTCTGTTTGTCTGTTATTGTGTAAAGGAAACATAGTCTTTTGGACTATGTTTGTCCTTCTGTGCCAGGCTTATTTCATTTAACACAATGATCTCCACTTTCATCCATGTTATTGCAAATGATAGGATCTCGTTCTTCTTATGCCTCAGTATTACTTCATTGTGTATATATAACACATTTTCTTTATTCATTCCTCTGTTGATGGACACTTAGATTACTTCTAAATCTTGGTTATTATGAATGGCACTGCAATAAACATGGTAGGTCAGGTATCTCTTCACTATACTGATTTCCTTTGTTTTGGCTGTAAGATTGCTGGATCATATGACAGCTCTAATTTTACTTTTTTGAGGAACCTGTAAACTGTTCTCCATCGTGGTTGTACTAATTTACTTTCCCACTAACAGTGTACTAGGGTTCCCTTTTCTGCTCTTCCTGACCAGCATTTGTTATTTCCTGTCTTTTGGATGAAAGCCATTTTAACTGGGGTGAGATGACATCTCATTGTAGTTTTGATTGGCATGCCACTGCTGATCAGTGACGTTGAGCCCTTTTCATAGGCTCATTTGTCATTTGTATGTCTTCTTTTGAGAAATATCTATTCAAATATTTTGCCCATTTTTTGATTAGATGATTAGATTTTTTCCTAGAGTTGTTTGATCTCCTTATATACTCTGGTTATTAATCCCTTGTCAGATGGGTAGTTTATAAATATTTTCTCCCATTCTGCAGGTTGTCTCTTCACTTTGTTGATTGTTTCCTTTCCTGTGCAGAAGCTGTTTAACTTGATCTGATCCCATTTGTCTATTTTTGCTTTGGTGCCTCTGCTTGTGGAGTATTACTCCCAGCCCAACATCCTGGAGATGTTCCTCAATGTTTTGTTGTAATAGTTTCGTTGTTTTGAGGTCTTAGATTTATGTCTCCTTAATGATTCTTAAAAGCTTCTTTTCATTAAGGCCATTGGCCCTTTGTTGCTCAAAGTGTTTCAAACGAAATATTTTTTTCCTTTACTTTTTTATTTTTGCTTTACAGTATTTACAGTTTTTTTTCCCTTTTTGAAGTTAGTGTCTTATTTGTAGTGATAGTATCATGGATGTATGCATATGTACAAATTCATTGAAATGTATATATTAAATTGATAAATATTAATAAAGCTTACATTTTTCTTAATTTCATTGAGAAATTAAATCTATCAAATTATTTACTAGTATTTATTTTCTTAAAAATAACATAAAATGCTAGAAATAGACAATTACCATCTGGTAAACATCACAGCAACAATTACTTTAGTCAAGAATCATCAACGGATGCTAAGCTTAGTGGATCAAAGTGTGATGAGAAACAGGATAATTATATAATATTAAAGTATTGCCACCAACATGATATTTATTACAAAGGAAAAATAGCAAATTTACACAGGAGAAACTTGAGAGGTACTACTTTAACCAAGTGATTGAAGTTAACACAGTAACGGACAGACCAACGTCAAATCCCTCCTAATGTGATACACTGAGAAGTACACCACATTACTTTTGTAGTATTCTTGAAAAAATGCAAAACTTGAATTTAATTAAAGAAGACCTCGGATGAACTTGAGTTGAGAGACTCTGCAAAAGTTGAAGTTGACATAAGACCAAAACTGGCCAGGCGCAGTGGCTCACGCCTGTAATCCCAGCACTTTTGGAGGCTGAAGCAGGCAGATCACGAGGTCAAGAGATCGAGACCATCCTGGCCAACATGGTGAAACCCCATCTCTTCCAGAAAATACAAAAATTAGCTAGGCATGGTGGCGTGCGCCTGTAGTCCCAGCTACTCGGGAGGCTGAGGCAGGAGAATTGGTTGAACCCAGGAGGTGGAGATTGCGATGAGCCGAGATTGCGCCATTGCACTCCCTGGCGACAGAACAAGACTCTGTCTCAAAAAAAAAAAAGAAAAAAGAAAAAGAAAAACTGAGCAGCTATACCAGGGGAAAGGAGACTAAAGATACATGGCAATTTTATGAAAGCTAATCACATATTATTTTCCTGGATCTCAAATAGCAAACAACATAGAAGCAAGCACTAAGTAAAATGATTATTTAGTAAATACTTATTGGCTGATTCATTATTAAAGAATCTAGATGTATAGGGTCTTCTACTTCATCAGCTCACCTCTTCCTTAGGAATATTTGTTCAAAACCACCCACAGAATACAGGTGTGCAGTTAGGTATGCCAGAGGAGTTCTGTACTTCATCAGATAATTTATAGCACATAGGCTAAAAAACTGAATAGCTTTGAAGGTGCCAGACTCTGCCAAGTGAGGACGTTTCATGATCTCAGCAATCATTCCAATTTATTTGTTCTTGACCCCGAAGAACTGGAGAGCAAGTCCTCCTTGCAGACGTGTCTTCAGCCACACCTTCAGAGAGTCTATATGGAGAATGTGTATCTTGTTTACTTCTCCTTTTGGGAAATGTCACTGGAAAGATCACAAATTAAACTTCCCACTGCATTTTGTCTATTTTCAAAAATACACCTATAGACTTTCAGCTTCTGAAATGGGAAGCTCACATAAAAATAGTCAGGATTTCAGAGTCTCTGAGCTTACCCTGGATCAGAAGGCTAATCAAAAAAAAAAAAAAAAAAGCCAGGATGTTTGTAAAAATTGATAAATAATGCAAATCTACACATCCATGAAGCCTAGAAAATCCAAGAAATATATATGAAATCTAAAAAAGATGTATAAAAATCTATACCAAGATCCATCACACCAAGGCTACAGAATGTCAAGGTAAAAGAGAGAAATCTGAAAAACATCTAGCCAAAACACTGTCCTCCAGAAATGCTTCAATGGCAGCTTAGATAAGTTAGTTTCCAGAGTATGAGCCAAGCTATTTTATCTTACAAAAATACTACCATCTCTTAAATTAATACACTTTTGGTTTTCTTTAATAATTATAAGAAACTGATATAAAGTGTTAACTAATAGATAGATGCAGTAAAATGCTTCAGCAAACAATAAAATTTTGTTTTACTTTTAGTTTTATTTTCCAGAGAAGATAGATTTTGAGGGCATCCATCACTTAATAGACTAAATCAAGAGAAAGAAGGCACTGAAAAAAAAAATGTAAACTTTGATTGACTCTCTGCTTTTGTGTAGAAAACATGATTGATTTTCTCCAGGTTATTTTTTTCCATTTTTCAGAGTATGTAGTCCATTACTCATCGAATTTGATTTCAGAAAGATTCTGAAAATTCCTTTAATCTTTTAAAAGCTAAAGATTGACTCTTGTTTACAAACATGAAGAAGTCTTGCAGGTTTAGGTGACATGAGTATGTGGGAGTAATGTTTGAAGAATCCAGCGTTATCCAAGAAATATGGAGGATCTAAGAAATGTGGATTTCATTCTCACTTCTAGACTCAAGTAGCTACAAAACTTGGAGATGTCACTTTACCTCAGGGGCCACAGTTATTTCATATTCTATAATTCTATGCTCCAGGCCACAATGACCTTGGAATAAATCTAGATCTCAATAATGGACATACACAGTAGTTCCCTGGCTGTAATTCTCACCCAGTATGATGCAACGTTAAGTCTTCGAATTATTCCTAGGAATACAGAGAGGCGATCCATAGGTACTCCTGAACCTACCGGTTTTAATTCCCTTTT
Source organism: Cheracebus regulus (assembly GCA_963574635.1). Lineage (NCBI taxonomy): Eukaryota > Metazoa > Chordata > Mammalia > Primates > Pitheciidae > Cheracebus > Cheracebus regulus. The sequence goes on along the minus strand of CAUYQU010046124.1, from coordinate 45,494 downwards.
ATTTACACCTTCTGTCTTCTTAACTATTTTTAGACCCTCTTTAGAGGTCCGTAGCTGAAGCCTCCAAAACAAAACTTAAATATCTTTCCCTTGACTTCAACGCTATAGTTCAGGGACTGGTTTGGACATTGGGTGACAGCTCTGGAGACTTCAGGGCACCAAAGTGGGTATAGCTCCTTCTTTGGATTCCTCTCTGCCACCTGGTCCCAGGACAGTGCTGCCTTGAGCTCCCTATGCTCATAGAGAGAACAGTAGCACTGCTCTTTAACAGATTGTTTCCTATAGCCTCCACATTTGTAAGAGTGCCACCTCAAGTCTGGAAGGGTAAAGAGAAAAGAAAGGAAGGAAAGAGAAGGTGTCTATTAAAATGTAGTTGTAAAGCAACACGACCTAGACACTTCTTATGAACCTTCTTTTTTTGGTGACTCACTCTGCTTAGGCTATTAATATGCCTTAAGGGGTTAAGAGAGTTCCTACTCAAAGAAATGACTAGGTAACTTACCCAGAGATCATCCTCTTTGAACTCTTCCATAAAATCCTAGGGTTTAGTGTTCCAGGACCAGGTCCAGCCTTCCCACATTGGATTTAAAGGGTCTAGACAATACACCAAACAAAATGATTCCCTGAAGTCACCCAATTCAAGATTTAGTCCTTCAGATTTTGTGCATATTCCAATCTTTGCTAAAAGTGCTAAGAATCCTGGGCCTCATCTGCAAAGAATTCTTATCTGTTAGCCGGCTGTTGAAAAGACAATGCAGAAATGGGGTGCAGTTTGGAGCGTCAAAAAGGAAAACAAGTAGAGGGCAAGAGTGTGTCATTTTTTTGGCCCCTCTCATCATGTAACTCTTTAATTCATACTCTCTTTATCATTTCAGTGATATTAATTAGGGCTGCTAGAGGTCCAATTATGTCCCTCCAAAGATACACTGATGTCCTAACTTTCAGTATTTCAGAATGTGGCTGTATTTGGAAACAGGGTCATTGCGGACGTTAATGTGATGCCATACTAGATTGGGGTGGGCCCTTAAGCCAATATGACTGGTATCCCCATAAGAAGACAGCCATGTGACAACACAGACACAGGGAGAGTGCCAAGTGAAGATGGGGGATTGGAGGGATGCATCTATGAGCCAAGAAATGCCAAAGATTGCCAGAAACCTCCAGAAGCTAGGAAGAGGCAGGAAGTATTCCCCTGCGGGTCTCAGAGGGAGCACGACTCTGCTGACACCTGGATTTCAGACTTCTATCCTCTAAACTATGGACAAGAAAATTCTTTTTTTTTTTTTAAGTACTCACTTTGTGGTACAAATACTTTGCTACAGCAGCCATAGGAGACTAAACAAGGGCCTATTATGTGTCAAATCTCATTCCAGTAGCATTGGATCAAGGTCAAATAAGATGTGGTCTCCTTCCCAGGAAAATGCCAGATAGGGTTTTTCCTTCAATGTTTGATTAAGAGGTCTGCAGTGTTAGAAGGGCTTTTAAAACCTCAATATACATACCCTAAGATTAATGAAAGAATTGAGCTGAAAAAAGTGGATCTTTGATAGAGTGATATAGGTGAGATGCTCCCTATTTTCTTCCTTTAGAAGTCTTGAGATGATAGCTTTGGAGATTGAAAAAATAGCTTGTGTTAATAATAAAAAGGAAGCAGCAATCACTAGAAGTCAGCATGAGTTCACCAGGAACTGGACCTGTCAAGGTCAGCTCATCAACTTTGACAGCGAAGTCAGACTGGCAGAGATAAAGGAGTAAAGTGTGATGAGATTTTATTGAGAAACCTGGTAAATTTCCTTATGATATCCTAGTGAACAGGATGGAGTGGTTGAGCTGGAAATTAGAGATCAATTGTATCGTGACTGATGATTAATTAATGGAGCTATGCCAATCTAGGTTAAGGTTGCCAGTGGAATGTCACAGAGTGTTTATAAAAGTGCTGCCTTGTTCAACATTTTTATCAGTGACTTGGAAAAGTCAGGGGTTGTCAAATTTGTGTCTGATAGACCAGATGACTCTGCTTGTATTTGGATATGTGAACTTGGTTCTGGATGCTTTATTTAGGAAAGGCAGAGGGAAATGAGATATTTTGAAGACAGTGACCAAGTTGGTAACCTGAAGGAAAGTGGCAACTATGTAACACAAGAAATTGGCGAGGTATTTGGAGATATTCAGCCTAAATAATAGAAATCCAAAAAAGACATGACAGCCAAAAGATAATGTGCTTCACTTGGATTAAAGGTGGTGACAAATGGTTCAAATGACAGGAAGGCAATCTTGGTTTGGCACAGGAAGAACTTTTAGGATGTGAACTTTTCTAAGAAAAAATTCTAGCAATGAAATTTGAAGGCAAATCTCTATAGATTGATTTATCAATTTAGAATATAAGCCTAATGGTTAAGTGGATTAGGAATGCCTAAGACTGAATCCCAGCTCTTCTTCTACAACCTATGTTGGCAACCTCTCTGAGCTTCAGGTTCTTCATCAGTATAATGGCACCAATGATGAGACTTCACATAAAATTGGTATAAATATTAAATAAGGTAATATGAAACAGAACAGCATCTGACACATGATAAAAACTCAATGTTAGCTATGTTTATTTCTATACTTTGATTATGATATGATTCCAACGGACATTTTTTTGTATACCATATTTCAAAAATGGTAATATCCCTGGGTTCTGAATCAAGTAATTTTTTAAAAATAATAATCAAAAAAAGGAAGTTATATACTCTTCATGATAGTGTACCCTAAAAGTTTATGAAATGTGTCTTATGGATTTACCATTTATCCTCATGTGCGAAATCTTAACTTAGGATGTTAGGGCTGGAAGGGATGTGATAGACGATCTTGCCACGCCTGGCCCTTCTTCTATCAGGAGGTCTTCAGAGGTCTGGAAGAGGAAAGTGCCTTGCCCTGAGTTCCCTGAGCCAGAACAATAGCACTTTTTATGTAGTTGTGAAACTTGTCAATTGTCTAAGGAAACATTCATGTCATCTGGCTGGTTTTTTGAAAAGGGTGTGAAGTAAGAACTGAGTAATTGTGACTTAGAGACCTAGACTCAGAGGAATTATGGTTACTCCATGTATGAAGAATTTGCAAGACTGTCGACTCTACCCTTCTTTGGTTTAGTGGGCGGAGCCAGCTGCCTTCATTAGAATACATATTGTTTATTCAACCCAAGTATAAATGGAAAAAAAAAGATGTGCCCTCTGTCATTGAGGGTTGACTAACTGAAGAGTTCAAGTGCAGCAAAGAGAAGTCTCAGAGCATGAGTGTCAAGCCCAAAACCATAGGGATTATTGGAGCTCCTTTCTCAAAGGGACAGGTAAGTAAAAAAGTCTTTCTCTGAATACCTGGAATTTTGTTGAAAATTTTGGACTTCAAAATTTGTGAGGGGTTATTGTCTGGTTAGTTAAGTTTTCTGATACAATCTGGCCTGGAAATGCATATTTTAGAGTCCTCTCACCATTTTCCCACATTGTATAATTATAGGCACAAACCCACTTACTCCGTGGCTCCTGATCTCAGCCAAAGTCAAATTCATTTGAACCTACAGAATATTTCCTCCTAGGTTTTAAGAGAATATGTTTTTCTTTGGATTGAAATGGACTATTTCTGCATTGTAGCTACTTATTTAGGTTTAGTTGCTCCTGTTGCTTTTGATGTTACTGTGTGTATGTAGAGAAAGAGGGGATTTTAAGAAAATACGTTTGTTTAGATATGTAATTAATACCTAGAAAAATTTAATAGATTGGTGGTAACCTTCAGACTTCTTATAATTTGGATAACATAAATATTATTGTTTCATGGAACTTTGTGAATAATTCACGTTATGTTAGGGTTTTAGTGATTCTGTGAAACTGCTCATTCATGAGCTAGGTAGAATCCTTTATGGACCTCTCTTGGAAGGGGAAAAAAGAACAAAAAAAGAAAGAAAATCCTACTGCAGGTTGGCAAGTCTAAAAGGATTTTAATGGATTTATGAAACTCCCTGACTTCCTTAGAGTCACCAGCTGTGAACCCACACATGCCAGCAACATTTTAATACACTTTTTTTTTCTGCCTGGGCACACTTATTCTGGTAAAGAGAATGAGATGACAGAACACCATAGACTTCAACATGTATCTGTGCTTAAAGAGGATAAAAAAACAAAGAACAAAATCAAGGCAACGTGTGTGTTGAAACTCCTAAGGTTGATTTTCTCCAGGTTTCTCAGAATCTGGGCAGCTTTTTGCTTCCTCTTAATCTGGAACCCTTGGTGTGTACTCTGACTTTTTACTGCAAAACAAATTGAGAGAGGCCAGAGGTTAGAGACCCAAACTGCATTTGGACTGTCAGTAAATACTACTTTTCTTCCCCTGGAAATCCTCCAAAAGTCTTTCCCAAACACAGGGGTATTTTGCTGACACAGAAGTGTGTTCCTTTTAAAATCCACACTGTGCTCACCTATTCTTGAACAAGTTATAACAAATATATAATTTTAAAAACTGACAAAAGGGAAGCAAGTCTCCTCTCTCCACCACCCTTCTCCCACTAAAACCTGGCCATGACGATGGAGTTCATCATCTCATGATTGTAAGGACTAACAGAGAGAGATTTTTTTACACTAAGTCACAGAGTAAAAAGGACAAAATGGCAAACATATAAGGACTTGTCCTCACCTAAAGGAGGTACAGGATTGACAAGCGGGCAAAAGGAAAGGATTAGAGGGCAGATAACTGAAATGTTGAGTCTGAGAAAGGGCTTCATTCCGTGTCTCACCTCTTGCAGGGCAGTGAGCAAACAATGTGGTAGGTATCTTGTTTACCTTATAATTGGGTTGAAAAAAGGCTCAGAGAGATTTGGTAATGTGCTCAAGGTCACACAGCCTTGACTGCATGATTCCAGACAGGTTAATCTGATTCCAGTGCCTATGCCCTTGATTTGCACTGATGTCCCTTCAGAGGATTCAACTCCAAAGGGGACTTTATACTTGTGGCCTTTTAGGGATTGGGCTCAGCTTACAAAGTCAGTGGAGCTGACAAAGCAATTTCCAAAGTGGGCAGATACAGCAAGCAAAAGGAAAGACCAATCATGAGAAGCCATTTGAATGAAACAAATAAAAAATAATGCTAGAAAATTTAATAACCGTGTTACAGCAAATACAGTGTCAACTAAGGGGTCTGTGACATTTATTCTTAAGTCTGAAAGGGAGAAGGGGAAAAAAGCCAAGGAGTTTGACCAAACTGAGGATTCCTGACCATCTACTACATGTCAGCTCTACACAGCAAAATACAGTGCCCAAATGTAAAGAGAGCTGGGCTGAAATCTAACAACGGGGAAAATACAAAGACAGACACAAAACTAAAGGCAAAACATGAACCAAGCAGCACCCTATTGGGGTTGAAAGGAAAAATTATGTCTACTTGACTGGGGAGAAGGAGGTGTGTCAAGTAAAAAGGGCGTGAAGGAGCAAAATGTGTCAGACAGAGGATGAGGTGGGTCCCTTGCTGCCAGGGACAGGAATTTGACATCAGAGATTTGCCTGGCACCCAGGGCAAGTCTTCTGGTCCTTTGAATGGGGAATAAATATTTGCTAACTTTGATGCCACAGCCCCATTCCTAAAGATTGGATTCTCTTAGCACATTGTGTCTTAGCACAACGTGTCTGTTAGCACATTGTCTCATCTGACAACATGTAATAATTTTCTGCATCTGAAAGCCCTGTTGGAAATTAGAATCAGCAATATACAGAAAACAACTGTGTCTTTAGACCTCTAGTTGTTCAGGGGGCTGAGGAAGACTTGCCCCTTGGAGGAAGAGTGTTAGCTTCCCTAGTATCAAAGCAGCAAGGGTAGAACTTCCCGTCTACTGTTTGAGCAGGCCAAAACTTGAAATTACTGGGTTGGTCTTTGTTTGTAGTTTTCATCTCCTAGGTGATCATTTTGCCTGTTGCCTGCTTTCTCCCCAACAGCTCTGGCTTGCTGCTGTGAGGACAAGCACGTAGGTCTCTTTCATGCCACAGTCTTTTGATACTTTTGCCCAAATTGTTCCTTTGGTTTGCAGAGTCTTTCCATCACTCTGTCTTGTTTTCTTGAGTACCTACTCATGTCGCAAGACTCAGAGTAAACATTTATTTCTTGTAGGCTTTACTGACAAGCTCTGTCTCCGATAGTCTTAAGGGCATCCTGTTTTTGTTACTATGACATTTTATATCTTGATTGAAGCAGCTATGTATTGTAATTGGGGTTAAATGCCCATATCTCCTATCAGCTTATGAGGGACTCAAAGACAAAAGCCTTTTCATTATTGGAACTCATCTATCAGACTGCTTTTGCACAAACTGTGTGTTCACTCTGTTGATAACATGGTTTGATGGGAAGAGGGGATGCTGGTTTTGGAATCCAAAGACCTGAATATGAACATAGGCTCTGCCACTTATTAGCTGTGCGCCTGTCTGGAACCCATATAACCTTTGTGATTCTAGATCTTTCTATTTGGCATAAGAGTCATTGAGTCTACCTTGCTGTGAAGATTAAATGAGATAATGTAAATTCCTGGTTCTGTAGGAGGTCAAAAAATGATAGCTACAGTTCAACTGATTAAATAATGAAAAGGGCTCTTATTGTGAGCATCTGATGGTAATAATAATGTTGGAAATATTTTATTTTTTAATTGTTCAGCCACGAGGAGGGGTGGAAGAAGGCCCTACAGTATTGAGAAAGGCTGGTCTGCTTGAGAAACTTAAAGAACAAGGTAATTTTAAAGTTAAAAGATGATCAGCCTGATTTCCTCCCCACCCTGAAGGAAGGAGCAGGCGCCTGTGAATGTGGAGTGTGTCTGGAATATTTACGCAGAATTGCGGTACTGGCTATAACCTTAAAAGCACATCCTACAAAAGCAGCATGGCATGGAAGAATGCTCAGGAAGCATCGCTGGATGTACATCTTCTCTCGGATATTTTGTCTTTCCAGCCAAACTGTGTTACAAGAGAATTTGCATGTGCAAGAACTGGGGTTGGGGTGGATGGTAGGCGAGCCAGGGGAAGAGCAGATGGAAGGCAAGGGAAGGCAGGAAGTATGCTACTAGCAACAGGAGCCCTATTTGTGAAATGAAATAAAATAAAACAGTAATAATGCTAATGATAACAGCACCTAGTGTTTGCACAGTGGGTATATATGCATACATATACATAAGCATGCAAATGCAAAATTATGTCTATTTTTAAAGTATGGGCTCAATTCTCTGTTATCTTTACATACAAGATGCCAATAAAGTATTGGTTAGGATGTGGAGCAACTAGAACTCTCAAATATTTCTGATAGGAATGCAAATAATGCAGCCACCTTGAAAACAGGTGGGTCGTTTCTTAAGTAAACATATATTTATGTTTTGACTCAGCATTTGTAAGTGTAGAGAAGTATAATTACAAACATTCAAGTACAAGTCTTTGTGTGGATATGTTTCCATTTCTCTTGGGTAAAAGATTTGTACTTGAATGTTTGAGGGCCGCAATATTTATAATAATCGAAAGATGGAAACAGCAAAATGCTTGTCAACTGGTAAATGGTTAAACAAAAAGTGTCACATTCATGCAATGAGATAGTACTCAACAATGAAAAGGAATGCCTGTAATACCAGCACTATGGGAGGCCGAGATGGGTGGATCATGAGCTCAGGAATTCAAGACCAGCCTGTCCAAGATGGTGAAACCCCGTCTACTAAATATACAAAAATTAGCCGGACATGGTAGTGGGTGCCTGTAATCTCAGCTACTCAGGAGGTTGAGGCAGAGAATTGCTTGAACCCAGGAGGCAGAGGTTGCAGTGAGCCGAGATTACACCATTGCACTCGAGCCTGGGCGACAGAGTGAGACTCTGTCTCTAAATGTATAAATAAAAAGGAATGGACTGCAGACACAGGCAAGAACATGGTGGATCTCAAAAACAGCATGCTAAGACACGAAAGACTACACACTGTGTGATTCCATTGATACGAAATTCTGGAAAGACAAAAGCATACCAAAAGAAAACAGATCAGCAGTGCCTGGGGTTGGGGGCAGGAATTACCTCTAAAGGGGCAGGATGGAATCTGGGGGAGAATAGAAGTGTTTTAAATCTTGATTGTGGTGGTGGTTGCAAGACTAGATTTGTTCAGACTCATTGATCTGCACACTTAAAATGAGTGGGTTTCAATGAAGAAGAATTGTACCTCATAAATCTTAAAAAAAAAAAAAAAAAAAAAAGACAAAAATACAGACACCCAGTATAGAACAGAATGCTTGGATAAATGGACTTGTCCCTTAACTAACAAGCATAACTTGGTCACATGTTACATCAGGTGAAAGTTCTCGGAGGCATTACTGAATCAGATTCACACAGACATGTAACAAATACTATATATGAAAGCCAGTTAGTTCAGAACACTGAACTGATCCCATATCACAGTTTTACATGAAACTCTTTACTTTACAAGCCTAATTCAAGGCCCTTTAGGAAACACACCCAGTCTTCAGGAATTTGGGGTTACCTGCAATTTTTCTTACCAAAAAGAATAACAAAAAAGCTTTATTTCCTGAGCTTCCAAAGTGCTAGGCTCAGTGCTAAGCACATATTCACATATTCTTATTGAATTCTGATGATACCACTATGAGTCAGGTTCAATAGATATTGTATGTGTATGTGTGTGTGTGTGTGTGTGTGTGTGTGTGTATCCCAGATGAAAATACACCAGTGCTTTCTAAATTTTCTGAGAAAATATATATATCTATTCATATATTTAATTGCTATCAAAATGAAGCGTGCTTACTATAGAAAGGTAAAAAGCACATAAGCAGAGAGAGACAGAGACAAAGAGAGTGTTATTCTCTATTAAGCCCAAACCAGAAGACCATCACTAACTGAATCGATTCAAGGCTAGTCTAGTCTAATTGAATCGATTCAAGGCTAGTACACAGCACGTACCAGTGTGTGGTACTGGTAACATGATACCAAACAAAAGCAGACCTGAGTTCCACCTTCCCTGTGTTTATAGACCTTTCAGATTTTCCCTTTGCTTATACTTGTGAATATATGCCTATTTTATACAATTGGGATCATTCTACACAGACTGATTCATAGTCTACATTTTTATTTACTAACTCAAACCTTTTAATTTTAGAGTGTGATGTGAAGGATTATGGGGACCTGCACTTTGCTGACATCCCTAATGACAGTCCCTTTCAAATTGTGAAGAATCCAAGGTCTGTGGGAAAAGCAACCGAGCAGCTGGCTGGCGTGGTAGAAGAGGTCAAGAAGAACGGAAGAGTCAGCTTGGTGCTGGGTGGAGACCACAGGTCTTGTTGAATAATTGTGTCTATGGGAGTCTGGCACAAAGGAAGTGTAACCAAGGCCAAAAGAAAAGAGAAAATATAGACAGAAAAGCATTGACCTACATTTTATAGCAAATTTTCTGCCTTTAAAAAAATTTGATAGGTTATTGCTTTATTACAGAAACAGACTTAGGTCTATTTGAAGTCCTACAATATCTGTATTTTGACCTAGTACAGCAGAAAACATATGAAATATGAATGGATTTGATCTAAATATTCATCACAAGCTTACATTTCTAAATAAGTAAGTGAGGCAATTCATAGCTTATTGTTCTTAATTGCCAATACAACTCATATAGGTCAACAATTTCAAAGTATGTGTTTTTTATTATAAAAGTAATGATTACAACATTTTTGAAAGAACCAGACACATACACAAGAAAAAAAATGTAGTAATTGTAATTCTCTAACAACCATTTCAACCAGAATTGAAAATCCGGCACATTTCTTTCATGGTATCTTGTTTTCCTTGTACATGATGACTTTAACAATTTTGTGTGTGTGTGTGCATGTGTGTGCATGTGTGTGTGTGTGAGAGAGAGAGACACTCTATGTTGTGTTCTCACTCTACAGTGCAAATTTCCTTGTTACTTCATGGAATGTGCATAAGCATCATAAGCATCAGTTTTTTAACTGCTGCATGATTTTTCACCAAGGGGTTACATCACTATATATGTACATATGGTCAGATATTCAGGTTACATTAAAATTTTCACCATTACATATAATGTGGCAAAGACCATTTTTGTGCATGAGCCTTTTAAAATATTTACTCTCAAGGCCTAGGATAATTTTACCAGAGAAACCTGATTAGATCTAAAAGCAGAAACACTTCTACGGCTCTTGAGGTGAGCAATCAGTGACTTCAGGCCTCCTCAGCTTCGTCTTCTAAAGCCAAACTGTTACCAGGGCCTCTGTATCAAAACTACAATTGCAAAACCGAGGCTCACTTTCTTTTTTAAGTGGAGAAATTTGTAAGTGGAAATTTTATGAATGGCACATGGCAAAAGACAAGAAACCTGAAGGGAAAACAAACATCACACTGGGTAATCCATACCTGACATTAAGGCATGATTGCTTCCACTTCGAGAGTCTAAAAGTTCACGATTCTCTGAATGATACTTAAAGATTCGCAAATGGGAGAATACAGGCATCGTATAAGAATTAGCTTTGTGCAAAAGTAACTGCAGTTTTTAAATGACAAAACCATAATACTTTTGCACCAACCTAATAAATCCTAACTTTTAACTTCTGTGCCAGATATCATTTACCTCTTCCATTCCAGCAAAATGTCTGGCGCTTGAAGTATTTGGGATGAACTTTGTCTGTTCCTGGTTGAGTGGGGAACTAGAATGAGTGAACACATACCACACACTGGCTAAAGAACTTCTGAATAAGAACGTGTAAGAACTTCTGAGTGATGCCCCCAAATTATAAAAGAGCTGGATTTTAAGAAAAACTGAAGGACTTTGTCATAATTCACTTGAGAGAATTAAGTATTTATCAAGAGACATGAATGTACAGAACATGATCCAAATTTAACTCTGAGAATTGAACAGTGTCTCATGCTAAGGAATTTCTTGTGTGGCTAGTATTTTTATACTCATTTATTTTTTGGCTTAGCTCTAATCTGTGGTTTTATTACAAGGTGGATTTTGGGGGGAAAAAATCACAATTTTTTTTGGTAATGCAATTGACGTAAATATAACTAGTTAGCATTAAGTGCAAGTTATGCTTTCTCTATTGTTATAAGTAATTGGCATCTCTAATTTAGAACCTATCAGAAATATCAGACACTGTGACTTAAAGGAAAACCAAATGGGAGCATTAAGTTAGTGAATATGATGTATGTAGTGAAACTGCAAACCTGATGTTCACATGAATTTTTTACCCCAAAGTTTGGCAATTGGAAGCATCTCTGGCCATGCCAGGGTCCACCCTGATCTAGGAGTCATCTGGGTGGATGCTCACACTGATATCAACACTCCACAGACAACCACAAGTGGCAACTTGCATGGACAACCTGTATCTTTCCTCCTGAAGGAACTAAAAGGAAAGGTAAAGGACTGGTTGGTACTCTAGTGCAAAAGAACACTTTTTAGTAGACATTCAGGAGGTGGAAGGGAAATAAGAAATTCCATGCTATCTTATTCTTGGTGATTCTCAAATCATTTTCTCTGTAGCCAAAAAGCAAAGGATTGGTTGATAAAAGGCAGTGAGACTCTCTATCTCTGCTTTGCAAACTGATTTAATATATATTTTCTCTGCTAATTTTTAAACTACACTTTTAGTAGTTGAGGCAGAGAATAATCATTTATAAACAGATCAGTGGAGGTTCAGAGGTAAACCAACTTGCCCAGGATATATGCCAATCCTATAGTAAAGCAAGGGCCAGCCCCAGGTCTCCTAAGTCCTTCCTCTTTCCACTACATGCCACACAGCCCTGCATTCTTACCAAGTAGTCCTTCTACATCACAGAGCCTTTTCAAAAAAGGAATTTTAAAATTTCAAATACAATGATTTATGAATTGATATCTTTACTGGGAGAAGCACCTATCTAAATCATAAGAGAAAGAACTATCTCCTTGCTCCCTAGAAACTTCTAAAAGATGTAAAATAAAATGACAGATTAAAATTTAATACTATAGCTCATAACTTTTGTTGATGTGCCATAGTGTATCAATAAAAACAGTTTTTATTGATATAATATTCAGTCTTTATAATGATATGAGGTTAAAACCTCCTTATGTTAAATGCTCAGATGTAAAGTCTTTTGAACTAATGACCAAGGGATAGGTTTATAAACTTGCAAAATATCTACCTAGCGCAGGGGAAAAACTAAACGTGGCTCCAGGACAAAGCAGATATCACCATGTTATGATGTGAAGAATAACCAAAGGACAGGTGAAAAATTTCCCTCAGCTGCTCTAGGCCATCCTCTGCATTAAGGACTTACTGAGAAAGGGAAGTAAAGAAGGAAGCTACCAAAGTCATGGGAGCACACTCATTTCTTTATAGAGGAGCCCTGGGAAAGAAGGGCCCAGCAGGAACGGGGCACAAAGTAGGTAAATGCCAAGTGATTCAAGGCAAAGTCAAAGCACTCAAAAGGAAGCACGCATCCCCTTCTTAATTTTGTATTATTTTTACATGATTTCTTCTATATTTATATTCTAAATATAAGATATACACAATCCAATAAGTGTCTTTAACTTTGAATGTCGGGTTTGTTCAAGAGAATCGTATATAACCAAGTGAAAACATTGCAATTTTAGATTCCTGATGTGCCAGGATTCTCCTGGGTGACTCCCTGCATATCTGTCAAGGATATTGTGTATATTGGCTTGAGAGACGTGGACCCTGGGGAACAGTAAGCCTATTCTTTGATGTGATTTGCCTTCTTTTTTGTCCCTTTGTGTGCTAGATGTGCTTTGCTGACCAAATCTATGAGAGAAAATTATTTTAAATATCAAGACACACATACATACACCCAACACACATAAATTCATATACATGTACATACATACGTATGTATCCAGGCAATTAAATCTCAATTGACTTGCTGTTAAAAATAAATACAAATATAACCATATTGGGTTATATATACAGTTTATAGAACCTAAATATTTTCTATATTTTACTACATTGATCTTTCCTTTAAAAGGAGGCAGGCAGGCACAGTCAGCCTTATTAATTATAATTATCTTCTCTTTTATAGCTACATTTTGAAAACTCTAGGCATTAAATACTTTTCAATGACTGAAGTGGACAGACTGGGAATTGGCAAGGTGATGGAAGAAACACTTAGCTATCTACTAGGAAGGTATGATTCTTTTGTGTGTGCACACGTGTGTGTAATGTAAAAGGTTGCTGCTGACATTAACCAATGTAAATTATTAATAAAATCTTTATATGAAATAATGAGTTGCTACTTTTTATAAAGCAAGGTAACAGATATATTTATTTACAAAATGTGAAGCTGTCAACTTTAAACTGAAATCCTTTCCCACTTTTTAAAAGAAAGAAAAGGCCAATTCATCTGAGTTTTGATGTTGACGGACTGGACCCATCTTTCACACCAGCTACTGGCACACCAGTCGTGGGAGGTCTGTCATACAGAGAAGGTCTCTACATCACAGAAGAAATCTACAAAACAGGTAGGTAACAATCTGAGGGAATAGAGAAGGAAGTGTACACTTGACCAATCAATATATATTTATACCTCTTGACCTGAAAACCAAGTCCCAGTTGACACTTCTAGAATGTCCAACAATCACATGATGCAGTAACTTCACATGATGCAATAACTAAAGTGTTTTCTCTTGGTTACTACCATTTTCTGTTAGCAGATAATCTTTCAAGTCTGTCTGTACTCATTTCTAATTGTCAACTATTTTATAAATTACATTATTACAATTTGTTGTTGCAGGGCTACTCTCAGGATTAGATATAATGGAAGTGAACCCATCCCTGGGGAAGACACCAGAAGAAGTAATTCGAACAGTGAACACAGCAGTAGCAATAATCTTGGCTTGTTTTGGAGTTGCTCGTGAGGGTAATCACAAGCCTATTGATTACCTTAACCCACCTAAGTAAATGTAGAAACAGCCAATACAAATCTCATAGCTAATGGCATAATTAGCAAATCCAATAACTTACTTAAGCATATATCCTTCTAAAGATTTGTTCTTTCAGAAAAATGTTTTTCCAATTAGCATAAATTCTACAAATTCCCTCTTGGTATAAAACTCAAGATGTGGAAATTCTAACTTTTTTGAAATTTAAAAGCTTATATTTTCTAACTTGGCAAAAGGCTTATCCTTAGAAAGAGAAGCATGCATTCATTTACAATTAAAAATTTACTAGCACTAAAAATAAGCACACTTAACAAAAGCCCCCATACACAGAGTGGGACTCCTGGAATCAGGAGACAAAGCTACCCCATCTGGAAAGGTACTATGTGTCCGTGTCATTCAAAAGATGTGATTTTTTTTATAATAAACTCTTTATAACAAGATTACACTGTCTACGTATTTCTGAATACATGCAACACACACACACACACACACACACACATACACACACACACACACTAGCTGGGCGTGGTGGTGAGCACCTATAGTCCCAGCTACTCAGCAGGCTAAGGTGGGAGGACTGCTTGAGATCAGTAGACAGAAGTTTCAGTAAGATGAGATCACGCCACTGCACTCCAGCCTGGACAAGAGTGAGACTTTGGGAAACAAAAAAAAAAGATGCTCCCAAAAGTCTGTTCAGGAGCCAGATAAATCATATTGCTAGTTTGTTTTTAAGAATGACTAATTCAGCTGATGATGTCATCTAAAATTACCTATAGCTTCCAATGTTTCACTCTTCACTCACCCTGCAATTACAGTACCATCAGCTATATCCTAAAAACTCATCTTGGCGCTGGAATGTAGTAAGGAAAATGGAAAAAACAAACCAGAGTAAACTGCAATCAAAACAAAGGAAGCAATGTTTTTCTCTTCCCAGCAATTTTTGTAAAAATCCCAGGGGGGTTCTGTAAATAAGGTAGGCTCCATGAATGGATTTCTTCTGTGTTTTTAACAGCCATATGATAAACAGCCCCTACAATCTGATTTTTCAAATGTAACACAGAATTTAAAAACTGTTACCTCTAACTACTAGGCCTTTGAAAGATAAACATTTTATTGAATTATTGCTAGATGGGAACAATTATAAAGGATCTCACTCTAGGATATATTGTCTAATACAGCAGCCACATGTGGTCAAATTAAAGCTTAATAAAATTAAAAATTCAGATCCACATTTCAAATGCTTCATAGATAAATGTAGCTACTAACTAGTGTATTGAATAGCACAGGTATAGAACATTTGCATCACTGCAGAAAGTCATACTGGACAGAGCCACTCTAAACTATTTTCAAAAAGAAAAGCTTTCGGGATGTGATAAAAGCATATTTTTCCCATCAGCAGTATTCTAGACCCAAATAAAGTTTTGTCATCCATTAGTCTCTGATTAAAAACCTATTTAAAAACCTATCCCATGTTTATAAGCTAGAGAGGGAAAACTGAATTTTTAATAAATTAATTAGAATGTTTATGTCCTTGAGAAAGTGATTATATTGATTTTCACTTCCTCTATTCTGTTTGTACAACACTAGTGTCATAATTTTATTCTCATTCTAGGATCAAAAAGCAATATATTCCTCAAGGCAGCAAGAATATATTGACACTATGTTAAGATTAATAACTTGAAATAATTTCTAGCATTTTTTCTCAGTAATTTTAAGAATGAGTCTGCAAAAATTACCTTTACCATTACATATATTTTTTAGCTGGACTTGCATGGCCAGTAATGATTTAGTGATGGCAATAATATGAGGTACAAAGAAAATAAAGTTCTAGAAGGAATGTATTTAGAAACATGAATTTCAACTACAGTTGGTTAAATTTACTAGTTCTTTTTAAAAGAATCTGTAACTCTTAATTCCTAGGCCAATGTCAGTCACTAACTGTAGTGTATGACCCACAGAGTACCCCATTTCCGACTGAACCCAGCCAAGACACCGCCTGGCACACAACAGACATTCATTCCAATGGAGTCATGAAACAATCACGCAGTTTATTCATTTAGCAGATTTTACTCATTAGTTTTCTACTCTTTAGCAATGCCAATTGCCCCCAAATTAACAAGATCTCTTAAAATCTAAGAAATTCTGAAGAAATAAAATGTGTACTGTATTTATAAAAATTTTAAGATTATAAAAATTTGAAGAATTATATCATCTGTCAGGTGAGAGTGTCAACCTGCAAAAGAAATTAACTTATTTTTAAAAAAAGAAATTGGGGAATCAACCATTTAAGCATAGTTTTATTTAAGTTTAAGAATTTTCAGATGTTATTTCTTTACATGGCTTTCAGCTCATTTTATACAGTAAGTTTGAGTCCATAGCAAAGATAATAAAATTGCCAACTGACCTTGATAGAAACAATGGAAATTTATAATAAAATTTCAAGTCATTTAAAAAAGAATATGAAGGCTTGTTCACTCCTACAATGCAACAAAGTCTAGATTTTTTTTTCTTGATAAAAATCTCTATTATTCTGAAGATCCACCAAAAGAGATTTATGTATAAAAGGATTTGTAATAACTGTTTTACATGTGTGGTACCTTTAAAATAATATATCTGAAGACTAAATACGTCATTAATAAAAAATACAAACAAAAACAACAGCTAGAAAAGACTGAAAGTGCCAATGACAAGTCATTTGATCACAGATACCTCTATGTTCCTACGTAGCTCTAATAAGTTGTTATGAATATGAACAACTTGTATTTTAAATCTCTTAGAGACAAAAATATAGTTAGGGAGATGGGTCTTATAAGGTGTCAATAGATTCATCATCTGAATCAAAATAAAACAATCTGAACATCATCACTGCTTCTACTATTATCACTATAGCATGACCACATTCAGATTTAATAGGTTTGAGTCCACTCTCAAAGACGGATGCATTTCCACTTTCTCCATAGTAGAGTCTGGCTTCACTGAGTTACTGGTAAAGACACTGGCACCTGATTAGACTGAGGTGCTGGAGACCCACTGTTTATGGCTTGTGGAGGCACTGCAACTGGCTCCATCTTGCTAATGTGCGTGATGAATCGAAGACGAAGTTTTAAAGCTGGTTTTAAGTTACAGATAATCTTCTCTACCTAAGAAATAAAAACACATTAAAAAGTACTTTAATCAGAGAATTTCAGCTTCTCACATTTAAAGCAAGACTTACACATATCCTGAGATAATAAACTAATGAGCGGCATGGGGTAGATGAGAAGTTTCTCAAGATGTTCTGTGTTTTAAGAAAAGCAGATACAATTATATCTTTCTTGCATGAGAAACAACACATTCTCCCTCACATGCACCCATTTATATTATATATGTATGTCTGTACATGTACCATATGTATAGTCATATATATGCATATACTTACAAAAGCATATCCATTTATCTAGCTAGCCAGTCATCCCACTACCAAAAGCTAGCAGTTTATACTGGAAATTTTATACATCCAAGGAGTTGATCATTTTTTTAAAATGCTATCTTTACAGAAGCATGAAGCATAATTATATTTTAAAGTTCTTTGAATAACTCATGTCTGCAACATTTATCTACAAAGCTAATTATTTTGGTTTTGATTTATACTTGGAATTCAAACTAAATAATATTAGATCTACTCTTTTGAAAAACACTAAAGAGACAAATACATCAAATAGTTTCACAGCTTTCTTAGCTTTACTCAAATACTGTTTGACCTTTTCCTTTCTGTACTCTCCTGAGTCAAAGTTTCTTAGGCCCAAATGTAAAGAATACTTTAAAAACAAAAAACAAACAAACAAAGAAAACAAAAACGTTTCTTCACAGGTTCTCTGAATGTTCTGTGTTGTAACAAAAGCAGATACAATTTCTTTCTTACGTGAGGGAGAACAGGTCAACTCTCTTTGACACTGCTGCTGACACATAAGGAGCCAACATCCTCCCAACCCCAGCTCCAAAGAAAGAAGCCTTAGCAGACTAGACTCATATGGCTACACAGCAGTTTATCTTCCTCTCCATTACAGAAGGAAATAACACTAAAGTATGGGAAGGGGAAGAGGATGGACTTAACTTTCCCAATCTGTCCTACCTCCACCCCTTTAAAATAGCCCAGATTCTGTTTCCTACACATAGGAACTCAGTTATGATTCAAGGTCTTTTTCTACTTTCAGGCATCTCTATTAGGAAGTTCCTCTTCAAATGCTAAGTCAGCATGGCCTCCCTTTAACTTTACCAGAATTCATACACCCTCTAAAGTGACACAAAACAAATCTAATATGTATTCCAAATGTAAACCCTTCAAAAGACTGAGGTCATAAATAATTCCCTAAGACTTCTTTCTTCAGGGTCAGCATTCCCATATTCTTTAAATACTCTTCATGAGTTAGTCTCTAGTCAGGTTTAGTCTAGAATCCTGAGTTGTCTTCTAGTTATGCTGCAGTTTCTCTATCACCATAAGTGTCAGGAGAAGTAGAACCTCCTTTACTCAGAACCCAACAACCTCTCTGCTCATATTTCAGCAGCCATATCCCACTGTTTCTCCCTAATGAGATTACCATTAACTAACCCTCTACATCTTTTTAGATGTTCTGTTGCAAATATCGAGAGAGAAAAGGATGAGAAATTATAACATGTATTTACTTTAATGCTACATCTAGAATAATATGCCCCTGTTGCCTAAAAAGGTCTCATACCCATCCTTTTTCCTTAAATAAAAAAAAAAATAGACAAAAATAATCACCCAAATCAAAAAAGTCTATCACTATATGTTCAAATTGTCTAAATTAAACATCATTAAGAAGAATTAAACAAATTCAACTTACTTGCTCTTTCACGCTGTCACCAGTAAACATATACTTCATGTGATACAGGAAGTCACAGATGGGATCCATGTAATTTAAATGGGTGCTACACTGGTCGACATTCAGCAGCATGTCATAAAACGCCACACCAATCTATTTACAAATAATGTGAAATTATTTCAGTGGTCAAAAGTAAAGTGATTCAATAATTCAGCATGATGCAGATGGGCACCATTACAACACTAGCACTGGGGGATACTGTGTTTGTTGCAGAACTGTCACTTGCCATACACACCTCTATGCACCTGGGAGATATGATGTGGCTTGCATTTACAAAACAATCTATAGTACTACAAAATGCCCCTAATAAGGCTTAAATAAAATGTCTCTTCATAGTTTAGTAATTTCTCTTGAAATTAAGAGATAACAATCCCTTTCTAGACGATGTCTGGGAAAACTCCACTTCTAGGGATCCTTTGGATTATACTTTCTTTGTTCCATTTGGTAGCTCTTGCTTTAAGGTTCTATTCCTGGCTCCTTTCCTTGTTTTTGACATCTTGTTATAAGTGACTGATGTCATCCATTCTAATGATTTTAATTAGCTCCTCTGCACTGTAAGATCTCAAAAGTACTTCTCCATCCTTAACCTCTTCTCAGCCTTCATGATGGGTATTTCCCCTGCATATCCAATTCAGTACATCCCACCCCAAATTCATTACTGGCACACTAAGTCCTCTACAATTGCTCTTGGATCCTGTTAAACTAGTTTCACTACTAATGGTTGTGACCTGAGGTTTCAATAACACAAAGAAACCTAAATAGATACTTCAGAATTTAATCATGTCACAGAAAACCCAGATTATATTTTACCTCTATCATACAACGAGTTCTCTCTTGCTGAAATCTTTGTAAAAATGGTCCTACAAGATGGTATACATAAAGTAACTGGAATTCAGTCTTCACTATAGGAAGAAGTACTTCAGTGAGAAACCTAAAATTTGAAGATAAAAATAAAAATCTCCTGTGACTTGAAATTATTTAAATTGTTTGAATTTTGTTAATATAGTATTTACAAAGAATTACAACAAAACTTGTAATTTTAAAAGTTTCTTTTAATTTGGTAACAATAATATTTCTAATTAATTTCGCATCTCTTACTGGCTATTACTTTCATTTGATTATTTATAGAAATATCAGATTTAAATCATTCTTAACAGTAAAACTATTGATTTATCTGAAATAAAAAGAGAATAACTAATGTAATAAATGCCACTATACAGAAATTTCAATCAATTAATACCACTTTTATGGTCAAGAAAAATAATCAGGAAATAGGATAATAGCAGTTACTCAGTTTAAAAGGTAACTTTCGGGATACGTTCTGTAAAAAGCATGCATTTGACTAAGCTTCTTCAAACTATAGTAGAAAACTACGTTACTAGATATTACTAGCACATACAAATAAATTTTTCTGAAAACAATTCTGAAGCAAAAGGAGCTTTCTGATTAACTTACTTTGCAAATTGTTCTAATGAATGAGGTATATACCTCATCTGTTAAAGAGATTAGAAAAAAATGAAATATGTCAAATTTCTTTAAGAAATTATTACACTTACTTTGGAATGAGAGAAAGTTGTCCGATGCTAGAATGGTGCCACACAGCATGTGCAAGAGCTAAGGTATAGCTACAGCTCATCTCAGAGTAGGACTGATGACAGGCAGTGAAATCAAAGAGGCGGAATGGATAGCCAACCCACTCTGTTTCAGACGTCAAGCTCGGGCTACTGATAACACTCACAATTCGATCATGAAGAACAATCCAATATGGCTCCTTTAAAATTGGAGGAAAGCTAGTGAAAAAAATCACTTATCTAGCATTCCACCCCAAAGACTAAAGTAATAGTGTTTTCTCAGTCTTTAAAGTTTTCTACTTTTCCAGCTTCTGCACAATGCAGTTGGATGACTTTGTAACTGGACAAATTAATAAGTCAGTAACAACCTGGGAGAAGTGCCTGTGATTTAGGAGGCTCCATACATTTATCTGTCTAGCTTATTTAGGTACCTGATATATACTATGCAGTAAATCAATTAACTTACCAATTAATCAATAGTCTTACTATTTATTTTATAAGAATAAACTTTTTTTAGATATGTGTGGAGGTCAGAGAAGGGAGTCTTCATGTGGGATGGAAGAGTCATGTAAGGCTTCATTCACTAAGAAAGGAGGCTCTAAGCTAGCAAAGAATAAATAGGCTTTAGAGAAGGTGATGGAAAGAAGGTTCTGGAATAAAAATGATGTCTTATTCACTCACATTCAGAAGTACCTAAAACATGTCTTAATAAGTACTACCTGCAGGAACAAAGGCTGTAGATATACAATATATTAAGTGGCCAAGAGTAGATCAGGTTATAATGTAAAAACTAAAGTTGGATAGTTAAGGTGGAACCAGAAAATGCAGAGAACTGTAAGTCATACAGAGATATTTAGATCTAATACAGAAAGGCAAAAACTAGTCACTATAGATTTTTAAAGCAGTAATAATATGAAAAACTTTAAAAACATAAAATACTTCATTAATTTGTCTGACGTCCTTGTACAAGGGCATCCTATATGCATCTTTTTCTTTTTGCTGACATGGAACGAGGGGCTGTATTTCATCAGTAAGTACAAATCACAAATTATTAACTCACTGGTAGGGCAGTGATGATCAAACCAATTGCATTCATCCATGCTGTAATGTTCTCTCTTGGCACTAAAGGCTGACTGCAACCAGCAAAAAAGAGTACAGGTATGAAATTATAAAAACATTTTAGGTGGTTGACAATGGATCTTATTTTTAAAGAATATCTATAATTCAGAGGATTGACAACTAATCCAGTTCAATAAAAACAATGGGGAATTTTTTATTGAATAAAAATGTAATATACATAGAAACTCAATAAGGCTTTTTAAAAATACTTCTTCCCCAATCATTATCCCATATTTTGTGCTAATTTTAAAGAGAATCTTGAAATCCTGAAAACAAGATTGAGAGAATCTTGTTTTAAGTGACAAGTTAACATTAATCTTAAATTAAATGTCAAACTGCTATTAATGAGTAGAAGTAGGAACAAACCCAGATCTTATGACCCTGTCCAGGGCTCATTCCATAACTCCTATATCACAAGACAAGATCTGGAACCAGAAAACAGTCATCATCCAATGTGTAACAGCCTTGTGGCAACAGGTCTGTCTTAAAGGTCCAAATAAAACACCATTCTGTTTACAAATAAACAACAAATCTTACTGCATGAACCAAAATACATACCTTTTCAGGACAACATTTAGGAGGGCATTCCCGACCTCTTTGCCTGAAACTGCCAAGGCCATGAGCTCCACACAAGTAACATGGAGAGCATGGGCAGCCGGGTTGGGAAACTCATTGAATCTCCAGTCACAGTTTGGAAAGGGACCAGGAGATTTGCCAGCCATTGGTGCACACAGTTAAAGCAATAACACTGACATGATTGAAATGTATTAACAGCAATCATTTAATTAACCACAGGTATAAATGGTTGGTCTTACAGGTGGGCTCTTATAAATGTGACATATAATAGCCACAGATGCAACCAAGGTATACCTAGGCTTCAAGAGCCTATTTCTTTTAATAGTTATAAGACATGAATATGAACATTATTTTATAATGAGCCCTTCTTTTGCTTCAGAAAATAAATTCCTTTGTGTAGGAAAATAAGTCATACTCATTTATGTAGAATTTCTCTACCTAGTAAAATAGTGGTATGAAGTATAGAGAGCTAATAAAGAAAACATAAAATCAAAATGAAGAAACATACAAGTATATTTTCACTAAAATATTCCTTTTCATTAAAAAAAGAAAAATGTTTTATCATTTATTATTTAATAAAAACGTACATTTTTTTAAAAGTAACAAGATGCTACACTCTCCAGTAGCACACAGATGCATGTGCTACAAAATATAGTACATTTAAGAATAAATTTTTTTCTTTGAAACAAATCTCCTTAAAGTCTATTTTTAAATATAATTTTTAACCACTTATCCTCAAGTTCTAAAATATAAATTTTAATAGAATTTCAGCCTATCTGGCATGATGTTGCTAATTTAAGATTTCAAACCTTTAGAGAGATAAAAATAGAAGTGATCTTAAAAAAAAATAAAACCTTGGAATATATAAAAAATTACCTTAAAAAGAAAAAATAGTTCTCATAAATCAAAATACTGTTATTTCTGGAGAGTCTGTAAAATCACAGTAGAAAGGATATTATCGACTAGTCTGCCAATCAATCTGCAATAGTAGGTGTCATCTGGAACCCATGGATTTTCCTCTCGTGCATTCATAGCACACTTTAGGTAAGTGTCACTTAGACACCAGCCCTGTGGTCTATTATCCTTAAGAGAGCCGATGATCGCATGGACGAGTTTTCGTTTGAGAAATGCGCGGTCTCTCAGGTGCATTTCATAATAGTGCAGAGTATTATACAGGTAAGTCACTGGACGATCTGCCAAGAAAAAAAACATATCACCACAATGTTTAACTGGTTACTTATAACTGTGAAAAACTAATCCACTGCTTTCAAGATAACCGAAAAACAGCTCAGAAGATTATGAAACAATTTCACATGCTGGACAACGGTATACTATGAATATTTTAACCTGAGTAGAGGCAGAAGGCTCAGAATGCTTCTAGTGATATACAGTTTGTATTTGTATTTGTTTTTATTTAAGTAGAAGGAATTCCATTTCTGAAAATTTATCCTGCATAAATTTTCATCCCTTGACATACAACAAGGGATGTCACTGCAGCCCTCTTTACACTACCAAAAATGAAAAACAGCCTAAAAAGTCAAAAACAGGTGACTGATAAAGTAAATTATGGCATGTATGAGGCAGTTCTTTCTGTATTGATACAAATGACCAACCCCAATATATGATAAAGTTGAAACAAACAGGGCACAGAACAAGGTGTGTATTACATTTTACTTGTGTTAAAAACAAAACAAAACAAAACAAAACAAAAACACCCAGGATCTCTAAGAGGGGATGGCAAGAGATTGGTAACACTGGCTGCCTACCAAGAAAGAAACTGGCTAGCTGGAGGTCAGGATGGAACTAATTACTTTTCACTATATACTCTTTCCTACCAAGTGCATATATGACCTAATCCACAAGAAAAATGTTTTTAAAAGAATGCTCACTTGAACTTTATGTCTATTCTATCATTTTAACACACAATTATTACTATTGCTTTGAGGAAAGGTATCTTAAAGATGAAGAAAGACTGGCTGCCAAACACTTTGTTCCCTTAGTGGCTGCTCCACGACCTTCACATTTCTGTCACTGACCCTGCCACTCTCCAGTTACTATGCTTAAAACTTTAAAGTTGTCTTTGATTTTTCTTTCAATAGTCTCCCTATAACCAATCAAGTCCTGTTCTTTCTTTTGTGATCATTTGTCCCTTTTTTTTTTTCTCATTTTCAATGCCACCATTGTTGTTTGGATACTAACCACACAAGTGGGCTTTTTGACATGTCCTTGAAATGGCTTCCTCCTAAGACTGTTGCCAACTGGATGTACCTTTCTGAAATAATGTTTCACATGCCATGATCATACTCAATAACTTCCAGATTATTATTATCTGTAATTATAAAATCAGTATAGCATTCAAAGTGAGCTACAGTTAGGTGCAATCTGCCTTTCCAGCCTTATTACTAGAACTCTCTGGTAAGAATTTTCAATTAAACCCAACAAAGCAATTTTTCTTCAAATATACCTTATTTTATCTCCTCCATGATTTTCCCCAAAATGATCCCTTCTGCCTGCTATGCTGTCGTTTCCCTGCTGCTGCTATAAATCTGATGCATCACAGTTCAAATCCTACCCATCCAAGAAGGCTACCAAGATCTATTTAGTTTATAGTAACATGACCCTGTTCTGAACTCATACTTTTGTTTATATTTTTATGATGTATATTTTATACTTCATGGCACCATCCACAATACTTATCCTCAAAACACTTCATTTTTTAAATAACTAAAATAAAATCTTTAGAACCACTATTACCATGTGGTTCTGCCCAGCCTACTTTTGATTATGGAGATTTAGATGAAATTAAAATTTGAAAAAGCTCACCATGAAATTTATATAAGCCTCCTAGGTGATCCAATAGAGTCTCCAGTGATTTGGATACTGGAAGCAACTCTAAAAATCTGTGGATTACTATATCAAATACTGGAAGGAATCGAAGACACACATTCCCAAAATAGATGGGCAGATAGGGAGACTGGATCTGTACAGGAGGATCAACCTGTTCCGCGAGGCCCTCAAAATACAACTTCTCTGGATATTTCTGTGGAATTGTGAAGATGATAAATGTTTAGAGCATTTTTTTAAAAAATTCTATTAAAAGAGCTAAACGAACTTGAAAATACTATTTAAATTTTTTTTTTACAAGGAAACGTTTCAAATTATACTTGATTATACTTTACATTTTATAAGTACATATGTCCAATAAAACTGCAGTTTCAATTTATTTTCAACATTACAGAAGCTCTCAAACCTTGAAGAAGTTTGGAGAGCTAATTTACTTCTATATACACCAGAGAAAAACATTTAGAACCAGAGAGAAAACAGCCAAATCAATTCATCAAATACTCAAATACAGCTTTAAAAGGATGATTTAAAATACCAATTCGAACTAGTACCTTGTGATAATTCATGTGCTTAGTGTGCCAGTCATTCTGTAACCAGTGCTCTGGGGAATTTTCCTTCACAAAGTCACTTACTCGATTTCTAAAATCATTTGGTTTCAGTAACAGCAACTGAATTATGAAATAACAAACCTGGGCTTCATTTCCTTCATGACTACGCATGGCCTTTAAAGAACAAAAGAAAAATTATATGAAAATGCTCAACCTGTGCAAAACCATGAGGGTCATTTGAAAGCCTAAAGTTTAATAAAGTAAAATCTCACTTTTATAATTTCATTAGACATCTAGTCTATCCCAAACCAACTGTTCAGTATTCCCCAAACATATCTGACCTTTCTTCCCTATTTTTGGTTTAATATTCCTTCTGCCTAGAATGTCCATCTTTATTTTTAAAAATTTAATCTATCTCTCACATCTATCACCTAAGCAGATAAGATTTCTCACTATTTCCTGGAAATATTTTTTCTATACCTCCACCTTATACTGTTATCTTATTGATTTATAGACTTACATTATTTCCCCTAAAAGATAATAACTACTTTTATATCTATGCTCCACAGTTAAGGGGTTAACTTTAAACTAAGCCAATCCAAATATCATCACCATAGAATTTTTTTTAACGTAGCACTTTCCAGCCTACTTCAGTGTCTTTTTAAAGAAATTTACTGGAAATAGATATCAAAGTCAGGAGAAAAAAAAAAAAACACTTGGGGAATGTTTGGTGGCCATGATTAACATTCAGTTATGGCTGTGGCTATCAAAGTATACAGAACTGGTTATATTAGCACTCTGTAAAGAAATACAGTAATTTACTGCTACTTCCTGCCTCTAGTGGGAGTTTTGGGGAATTAACTCAGGGTCTAATTGCTCATATTTTTAGAATATCATAAGGCTAGGACCACATCTATTTTATTTACTTCTGTACCATTTATGCATAGAACACAGTTGATATTCAATATGTACTTATGAAATGAATGAATAAGAATATTGCGGCTGGAAGTAGTAGCTCATGCCTGTCCTCCCAGCGCTTTGGGAAGCTGAGGAGGAGGACTGCTTCAGCCTAGGAGTCTGAGACCAGCTTGGGCAACATGGAGAAACCCGGTTTCTATAAAAAAGATTAAAAAAAAAAAAAAAAGCTGGGTATGGTGGCATATGCCTATAGTCTCAGCTACTCAGGAGGCTGAATAGCAGGAGGAGATTGCTTGTGCCCAGGAGGTTGAGGCTGCAGTGAGCCATGACCACGCCACTGCCCTGGGCAACAGAGCAAGAACCTGTCTCAAAAAACCAAACAAACAAAAATGAAAACAAAAACAAAAAAAAGGAAATTGGAAAATTTCTAGCTCTTTAGGGAAGTAACAGCAATTCGTGGTTATAGTATAAATTCATTAAATCCTTCAAAGCAATATAGAACAGATCGACACAAGATACATTAATCATACATCTTGATATAAAAGAGAATAAGCTTAGAAACATTTATTCTTACCAGGCAGAGAATTAATCTATCCAGTGTAACAATGTTATACTTCCAAACCATGTCATTAAGAATTTCAATGCATTTATTGAGTTGCTGACCCCCTGCTGATGTAGAAAACTCATATACCAGGAAATCTGCAAATGTCCTCACATGGGCTACCAGGGCCCTGGCTCCAATTCTCTCTAATACTCTGGAAGGCAGAGAGTAAAACTTAAACTCCATTACTGTGTGGATACAACAGTTTGCCACATGGAATGCAAATTAGGTTTTTGGCTTACCTATAGCCAATCTGATTAATATGATCTGTTTCCAAGAGCATTTTCCAGAGAAGACAAAGAAAGAGAGGAGGGGAGCCCTGCATAGAGAAGTGGGTAATAATGTCGTTTTCGTTGCTCATTGACTTCCATTTCCTATACTCCTCCTCCACATTTTTTTTCAGATTAAAACGGCTTTCCTGAGGCACATTATTTTGTTTGAAGAATGCCTAAAAAGGGGATGAGAAGTTTATTTTATTGGTTATAGTAGAAAGAACACTGGGATGAAGCCTACTTGATCTCATTGTCTCAGCCCCAAATCTCCTTAATATGATAAGCAACTTCAGCAAAGTCTCAGGATGCAAAACTCACAGGCATTCCTATACACCAATAACAGACAAACAGAAAGCCAAATCATGAGCGAACTCCCATTCACAATAGCCACAAAGAGAATAAAATACCTAGGAATACAACTAACAAAGTGAAGGATCTCTTCAAGGAGAACTACAAACCACTACTCCAGGATAAGAGAGGACACAAACAAATGGGAAAACATTCCATGCTCATGGTTAGGAAGAATCAATATCATGAAAAAAGCCATATTGCCCAAAGTAATTTATAGATTCAATGCTATCCCCATCAAGCTACCATTGACCTTCTTCACAGAACTGGAAAAAAACACCTTAAACTTCATATGGAACCAAAAAGGAGCCCACATAGCCAAGACAACACTAAGCAAAAAGAACAAAGCTGGAGCTATCATGCTACCTGACTTCAAACTATACTACAAGGCTACTATACTATACTTCAAACTATACTACTACACAACAATGGAAGAGAACAGAGGCCTCGGAAGTAATGCCACACATCTACAACCATCTGATCTTTGACAAACCTGACAAAAACAAGCAACAGGGAAAGGATTCCCTGCTTAATAAATGGTATTGGGAAAACTGGCTAGCCATGTGCAGAAAGCTGAAACTGGACCCTTTCCTTACACCTTACACCAAAATTAACTCGAGATGGATTAAAGATTTAAACATAAGACCTAACACCATAAAAACCTTAGAAGAAAACCTAGGCAATGCCATTCAGGACATAGGCACAGGCAAGGACTTCATGACTAAAACACCAACAGCAATGGCAACAAAAGCCAAAATAGACAAATGGGATCTAATTAAACTTAAGAGCTTCTGTACAGCAAAAGAAACAAGCATTAGAGTGAACCAGCAACCAACAGAATGGGAAAAAATTTTTGCAATCTACCCATCTGACAAAGGGTTAATATCTAGAATCTACAAAGAACTAAAACAAATTTACAAGAAAAAAATGAACAACCCCATCAAAAAGTGGCTGAAGGATATGAAAAGACATTTTTCAAAAGAAGACATTTATACAGCCACAAGCATATGAAAAAATGCTCATCATTACTGGTCATTAGAGAAATGCAAATCAAAACCACACACTGAGATACCATCTCACACCAGTTAGAATGACAATCATTAAAAAATCTGGAGACAACAGATGCTGAAGAGCATGTGGAGAAATAGGAACACTTTTATACTGTTGGTGGGAGTGTAAATTAGTTCAACCGTTGTAGAAGACAGTGTGGCAATTCCTCAAGGATCTAGAAATAGAAATTCCATCTGACCCAGCAATCCCATTACTGAGTATATACCCAAAGGATTATAAATTGTTCTATTATAAAGACACATGCACACGTGTGTTCACTGCGGCACTGTTTACAATAGCAAAGACCTGGAACCAACCAAAATGCCCATCAATGGATAAAGTAAATGTGGCATATATACAACATGGAATAGTATGCAGCCATAAAAAAGGATGAGTTCATGTCCTTTGCATGGACATGGA
This sequence comes from Cheracebus regulus, assembly GCA_963574635.1. Classification (NCBI taxonomy): domain Eukaryota; kingdom Metazoa; phylum Chordata; class Mammalia; order Primates; family Pitheciidae; genus Cheracebus; species Cheracebus regulus. The sequence continues at coordinate 16,417 of CAUYQU010046124.1, read as the reverse complement.
TGAATCTGGAAACCATCATTCTCAGCAAACTGACACAAAAACAGAAAAGCAAACACTGCATGTTTTCACTCGTAGGTGGGTGTTGAACAATGAGAACACATGGACACAGGGAGGGGAACATCACATACTGGGGTCTGTTGGGGGGTGGGGGGCTAGGGGAGGGAAAGTGGGGGGTGGGAAGACTGGGGAGGGACAACACTGGGAGAAATACCTAATGTAGGTGATAGGGAGATGGAGGCAGCAAACCACCATGGATATGTATACCTATGTAACAATCCTGCAAGATCTGCACATATACCCCAGAACTTACCAAAAAAAAAAAAAAAAAAAAAAAAAAAAAAAAAAAAAAAAAAAAAAAAAGAGCACTGGATATGGAGTTAATAAACCAGTTCTAGACTTGATTTTGACATTAATAAACTCTAGGCACCCTTAATTCAGCAATTAAGGCCTGAATTTCTATATCTAGAAAATATATAAGCTTGACTAGATGATCTCCAAGATTCCTTTTCCTAGATTTCCTAAACAAAAATTCTAAGCAAGCCTGAATTCAAAGCTTCTTCAATCATCTGTTGGTACTTCTGCCAATCTTAAAAGGAAAAAAAGAATGAAACGTCTCTACCCTTTGGCTACATATGTTAGTGTCTCCAAGGAAAATCCATTACACTAGCCTCAGAGTGTGTGGTCCCAACACCAGCAGTATCAGCATCATCTGGGTCTTATAAGAAATGCAAACTTCTCAGCTCTTATCCCAGATTTACTGAATCAGAAGCTCTATGGATGAGGGCCCAGCCATCTGTAGCTTAGCAAGCCCTCCAGGTGATTTGGTAAGTTTGAGAACCAAATGCTCTAGCCCTACCAGGAGTTATGAAAAGTGGATGTTCATCATGCCCAACATTTTTCCTGAAAAGCAGAAGACAGATGAAGTTTGCCTTTCTTCCTATTAGAAAAGCCAGGTTTATAGTTATTCTGTGACTAAAAAGAAAAATTCAGTTAAGTGTCATATATGTGCACTCTGTGAAGCTCCATTACATTATACTTTTCCCCATTTCAGTTCTATGAGAGATAAAAAATTTTTCAGGTACTGTGTTAATTTTCATGAAATTCTAAAACCATTAACTATTTTTTTCTCTTTTTCATTTTTATTTTTCTTCTCCTCCTACTCTTCCTCCCCTTAAAACTGTTAACTAAGTTGAAACCATAATAATTAAATGTTTAGAAACCTGTCCAGTCCCAGAGTAGGATAAACAACTTGAGAGATTTTGTAAATAATGACTTTTTTTTTTTCTAGAGACAGGGTCTGGCTCTGTCATCAAGGCTGTGGTGCAGTGGTGTGACCATAGTTCCCGTAACATTGAACTCCTGGGCTCAAGCCATCCCCCTTGCCTCAGCCTCCCGAGTAGTTAGGACTAGAAGCATGTGCCACCATGCCCAGGCCTAAATACTTTTTAAAATAAATAAAACCTAATTTTATTTAGATGTCACCAAGACTCACTCTAGAACACCAATGTGAACGGGAAGAAGGATTTCATGTGTATTCACAAGTAATTCAAGGCCAAATTACCTGTAGCGGGCCTGGAAAACAGCTCAGGGTGTGTGAAGCCCAATTATGAGGAGTGAAACTCATGATGGTCTGAAGTATGTCTTTACACCAAGTTCCCTGAATTGAATCAGAGCCTGTAAAAAAATCTAAACATAAACAAACAGATGTAATCCAGATATAAACGATTACATCCACAATTCATAAAAGATTATAGTGAAAATAACAATTATGTAAATAATTTCTCTGCAGTGCATTCACTGCTTAACTAGTTATATTCAGCTTGGAACCTAAATTTGCTTAGTTTATGAGTGATCTAGATGATCATATTAGAAAATATGAGACAATTTATGGGAAGATGACAAAATACATTTGGAATCTCTCTTTTTTTTGAGGTTACAGAGTACCAGTGATAACAGTGGTACAGGCCCACCACTACCGTTTATTCTGTCACTGAATTGGTAGTACTTTATTGGGCCAAGGGAATAGAATAAAGAAAGAAGATGACTTTTTTGGTGAGTGAAATAATTACATAATGCAAGTATAAATCTCAGAATTAAAGAGACTTATTTATGTAAAAGAACATAATTTACATAAATGTATTTGAGGTTGCCAAAATCAGTAACTATTTCTTTAAAATAGCAGTTCCCAAAGTGTGGTCTGCAGACCTCTGGAGTACTCCCCAATAGCCCTTCAAAGATTCAGTGAGGTCAGATAATAATAAAAAGATATCATCGGCTTCTTTACTTGATATGAGCACTGATGGTGCAAAAGCAATGGTGGTAAAACTGCTGGTCCTAAGTAGAAATCAAACAGTGATGCCATACTAGATGAAAAGGTTTTTCTCCACCACATGCATTCAGTGAAAGAAAGTGCCAATGTCAACCTCGACACCTATTTTTAATATCATATATAACAACATGGGAAGCATGTGCCTCATGTTCCAAAGTTTGATGGCTGTCTTGAAGAAAAACACTTGTGTGACTGATTGAGCACTGAGTTAAATGAGCTGCTTTTTTTTTGAATCCCAATTTTACTTGAAAGAACATCTGACAGCAAACTATAGTTAGCTAGACTTAGGTATTTAGGCATCTTATTGAAAATAACAAAATGAACTTGTCACTTCAAGGAAAACAAATGATAGTATCTTTTACCAATGATAAAATTTGACCTTTTAAGTAAAAATGGAAATTTTGGAAAACCTGTGTCTACTATCATGACATGATAGCATTCTAAAACTTAGACTTTCCTAATAAACTTTGTAGTGATATCAACAAATGTAATTTTCTGCTACTATATAACAAAATGTCAACATTTGCTAGATCTGCGTAACTCAGTGAATCAATATTTTCAAAACGAACCAATATTTTCAAAATGAATAATTCGTGATGTTACAAAACATGCATGTATTTTAAAATCTACTAAATGTACAAGACAGATGTACAGATTATAATGTAACAAAGTACATGAAGTTCACCGACAGGGTTTTTGTTTCCACATTGCGGGAAACCTTTAAACAACTAGCATTTTCCCAATTTTAGTGTGATGTCAAAAACATTCACAATTATTATCTGAAAAAGCTATTAAAATATTCCTCTCTTTCCAACCTCATCTGTGTGAGGCCACATTTTCACTTACTTCAACTAAAACTTCAATGGATTAAATATCTAAGCAGATGAGAATCCAGCTGTCTTCCTTTACATCAGATAATAGAGAAGCAAAAATGGAAAACAATGGCAGCCCTTCTCATTAAAGGTTTGCTTTAGAAAATATACTTTTTTAAATAACATCGTATGTTAACATGTAATGTTTATTATTACTATCTTAAAACAAATTAATAAGTATTTTTTAACTTATCTATTTTAATCTCTAATAGAATAATATCCACAGATATAATCCATATACACAAGAAATTCTTTGGGAATTTCAGTTTTGTTTTTAAGAGTGTAAAGCAGTCCTGAGACCAAAAAGCTTAAAGAATTACTACTTTAAAATTATGGAAGACAGCTGAAAACTGATGCTGAATCCAGTTATTAATAGAATGATGGCACGCAAAAGAGCTTCCATAAATGAAATATTAAAGATATCAAAACAACTGGCTTTTTTTGAACAAATGAAAAATATCTTTTTAGTATGTTATACCCATATAATTAGTAGAATCACAGAACACTTTAATTCATCTGTTTTTGTTTGTTTGTAGTCACAGATTAACCGTACCTGTTACATGAGTTGCTCTAGCCAAGGTCAGTATCAAAGCTCGGTTCAGTTCTTCGGATTCTGCTGAGAGCACTGTTTTGGGATCACTAAGGAAGCGAGTAAACTGTGGTTGTACTTCTGAGCTACCTAATGCTGTTATAAGCCTGAGAGCAGTGCTCTCAACACTGAAAAGTGGGAGAATAAGAAGAAATGTGAAAAAGTTGTAATAAAATTTCAGAATTATGGAATTTAATTCTAAGGTTAATTACAATGGAAAAACATGCAAACTATGACCATCCTTTCTCTAATTAAAAAAAAAAACGCTTTTGTGTGAGAATGTTGCTTAATTTGTTTAAAAAAACCTAAAGTGTCCAATTTTATAGTAAAAATTGTGACATTTTTACAAATTTGAAAAAGATGGCTTGTCACATATAGGACTAAAAAATTTCACCTGGACATATTACATTTCAAAAATTATATTTTTCTAAATATTAAAAAATTTTTCTATCTAAATATTAAAATATTTAGATAGAAACATCAACTTGAAACAAAGCAACATCAACGTGACATGATACTTTAACCATAATCTGAAGTATACCTAAATCCAGCATTCTAAAGGGCTAAGTTACAACATAATAATAAATACCCTGGAAGTACTAATTCTCAGTCCAAAGATCCTGAAGCAAGGACTCAACTATCTTAATCAGTTTCTATTTAGAGAGCTACGCCCTGCTCCTGTACTGGAAATAAAATACTTTAGAAGCAGAAAAGTTTGATGATAGATGAATAAAAAAAATTGCAAGATAAAGGATTAAGAACCTCATCTCCAACAAAATTTCTAATAAATCTTAAGTAAACATGGTCTTCAATGAGCTCACCAAAGGTGGAGCTGGTTCTGGTTTGTTTGTGCAACTGCAGCCAAAGTATGCAGATGACTCAGGAGCTGAACTCTGTAATGAGGCTGAATATGATGCATCCGGTAACTGAACATCTCAAGGAGTGTGTGTAAGATCCCCCATGCATGTGATTTGAAAACAGTTGGCAAAAGCTGACCTGGAGGAAAAAGACAATTTAAGGTACCAATTATTAAAAGCTATGCATTAAAAGATATTTGAAGAACGTCACACTGAGCAAAATAGATTTGATTGTGAAAATACACACGCACAAACACACATATATAGTCCCCATATTTTCTTATTTTCTACTTTAACAGTAAGGAAAAATTCAGATCCTAATTATAATATCAAGTTTGCTTTTTTTCCTGGAATTTGGCAAGTGATACTCATGTTTATCTAGAAAAATAAAATGAGACCAGATATGAAAAAAAAAACTCAATTCTGTTATCTTTTAAATTATTTTTAGACAGTTAATGTTCCATACCTTTTGAAGTATGAGGTTCACTTTTTAATACAAAAAAATTGTATTACACCTGCCCTTGTTTCCTCCTACCCCCAAGAAAGTTTAATTCAACGTTCAGTTATCGAAGAAGAATTACTGTGGTTAAAATTAAAACTATGCTGCATTGGTGAAAAGCTGAAATTACCATGAATCAGAAAAAATGTCTATATTAGAAAGTATCTATTATTTTGAACTATATAATAACTAAGAGACATTGTAATGTATCTTCTGCAATGTAGGAAAATTCCTTCTTTATTGCCAGTCAGCTTTAGTATGCACTAGAGGATAGCATTACTGCTTCGGGCAGAATCCATTTGAATGAGGACAGGGACCATGTCTACTCTGCTCACTGCATCCCAAGCAAGTAGCACATTAACCTTTTCTTACCACTTTACATAAAAATGTCGCAAACCCCCTGACCCTCACACTTCCTATCCCTCTTTTTTTGCTTTGCTTTTCTCTATGACATGTATCATCTGACATACTGCATATTTCATTTATTTACTTTAATGTCCCCCTCCATAAGCTCCATCATGGTGGTGACTTGTTCTCTGCTGTGCCCCCAGGACCTAGAAAAGTACCTTTTGAGTTAATGAATGGGTTAATAGTTATAAACACCACAAAGTCCTGTCTTACTGATAAATCCTTTGATGCCCAAAGACTCTATTTCCATATAGACCAATAAACGACTGTAAGTTTCCACTAAGGCTGGAGCCAAGGCCACACTGGATTTTGCATGAGCAAGTTTTATCACCCTGGTTGCAATGCTGTGAATAAGGCTGAGAAGAAAAAAGGGAAGAAAATAAAAATCCATATTTTTGACATAAACACAGGGGCTACTCTACTTAGAAGTAACTTAGTATACTTTTGAACTTAAATGATTCAAATGAAGTTGATTCATTTAATGTGTTTAAGTTGTGCAGGACCCTTGGTAAGGATGCACCGCACAACCTGAGATTACTCTGGCTTCTACAGTGCTTTCAATGTGCATATGGATCTCCCTGCTCATGGAAAAACAAACTTTGGGTTCAACTCCTAAGAGCATGCTTGAAGGATTTTGCATAAAAATACATTTGGGAAATGAAATAACTTTGTCACAGACTTTACTTTAATAAATCACTGCTAAGACCCAAATGCTAGGTTCTAATGGGGCTTTGCTCAAATCCATTATACATGCAAGTGAAGCACATGTGTAATTCTACCACAGTAGTTACCATTTGAAAATAAGTATAGCTCTACTAGAACGGATGCTCCACTTGGAGGCTCAGAGACAAATTCTCTTTCACCTATACAGTGTTTGTTTTAAAAGTTGAGCCAATACTTAAAAGCTGAAAGACTAGTTGTAAAATAATCTGGATTTCTAGCCCTTCTCAAAAATGTTGGAAGCTCTAGTGACACTGGTCCTCATACTTAACCATCCATAGAAAAAGAAAAGAATATGTGCAAAAAATTTTTATAATGCTTATCTCTCACAGAGAGATTATGACAATTACTTTCTTTGGGTTTGTTTATCCTAGAGTTCCTATAATAGAAAATATTCACTTTTGTAATAAAATAAAGCTATTATTTTCTTAAATGTACCTGACCATAAAATAATATACAAAATCATGAAACAAAGGTTTATGCTATACTCTTAGCAATTCCCTGACAAGGAACCAAATTAATAAAAAGAACATACCTCATTTTGGCATGAACCGTCAGTGAATCCAGGAGGTTCATAGGTAAGGGGGTAATAGATCCTGAAGCCATACAGTTTGTTCCAGGGAGAGGTATCCTCATAATTCCATTTCCATAAATAGTTTCCACCAGAGCTCCCATGGGTAATGTAAAACATTCTGAATTTGTAGAGTATGCATTGCATAATAGGGCAATCTTATAGTCATTCATCTGTAAACTTTTATTTCTCAGACTCTGCTGCAGGAACCTAAAAATTCATGTTCCATTAAAAAGAAAAAATGAAAATAACTTCCATAATGTTAATTTGTATTTTTAAAGGTTCAATTTCATGCAATTATTTATTAATGCTACCTTTGTTCCTATAGGTATTATAGTTTCTGTGCAAAAGGTAGAGTGGGAACATACACAGAAGTTTGGGTAGCATTTCAGAAGAAAAATATTTTTAAATAAACAATTAATGGTTATCTGTTAAGTATGTACCATAAACATACACAGCCAACATATTAGGCTAAGTTTCAGAGAATGAAGAAATAACTCACAAGTCCATGAACCAGGATTCTATTTATTATCTGTCTGTATAAACACAACAATATGTCTTCATTACAGATATCACTATAAAAAGGTGATTAAGGGGTGTCTCATAAAATGAAAACCAAATGAAATTATCAAGTCTGACTACCCTGCCATTAACTTCGGAAGAGATATTAAGGGTCATGCCAGCCAGATCAGCTCAATCTATCCCGGCAGCCCAGTGATGAGTGATATCTCAGTCAGCTCATGCTCAAGTTCCAAGCACTTGAGAAATTCTGAAACATTTTTACATTTACAAAAATTGATATGCTTTCAGTATATTAATAACTTTAAATTATAACATACATAACTGAAGATCAGCCATGAAAATTAAAACAAAAAACAAAAAAACAATACATATAAGCAAGACTAATCTTGTAGCTGTTTCCTGATAAAGGTACTGGCCAGATTCTTTTGCTATGACATGTATGTCAAGTATTCGCCCTTACCTCTAGTGGGTATGGGGAGATTTCCAAATTTTACACACACTGACACCAATATTAGTCTACAATCCACTATTAATTAAATGAGAAAATTAAATATCAAGCAACAAATAACGTACTCATGGTGAAGTCTTAAGGAATGAGGTATTGGAATCTGTAGCTTGGAGTTGTCATTTTGAGCTTTTCTATTGAGATGAATCCAAATGCAAGTCATTGCAAAGGCATGGGTTGACTGGGGTTTATTAATATCAGGAACTGGGATATACTGAAAAATAACAATTTGAAAAATAATACAAGAGAAGAATTAAATAATATGTATTTGAGTAATCAATTTCTGATACATCTCTTTTTAACATATCATATCTTCCTTTAGCCCCAATAATTCAATAATACAAATCAGAAGGTCTAACAGCCATAAAATTTTGAAACTATTACAAGATGCTTTATTTGGTATGCTTTTATTTGCTAAGAAAGTAACACAAATTCACAGGTGCTTTGTCAAGCTTTTCCTACAATCACAGAGCATTCTCAAACAAAAATCTTTTTTTAATTTTTACTTTTTAAAAATTTAAACATACCATCATGAAATCTTACTAAATATGATAATGTAACTAAAAACACAAGACTTTCTAAGTCTCAGAATAATTTTTAAGAACACATAAAAATCTAAGAAATATGCAATCTAAATGATTATTATTAAACATATTGATACTGATGGGTAAAATGATACTGATGTCTGTGATTTGCTTTAAAATTGTCCAACATTGACAAAAAAGATAAAGAGGGAAGATGAAACAAGAGTATTTCTTGATGATAGTTATAACATGGTAGGTTTACTGTTCTATTCACTCTACGTTTTGTGTATGTTTAAAAATTTTCATAATAAAGTACTTCTAGAAAATGGCAATCATTAAAGTATCTCACATTTTACTCAAATATCTTATATGATAAAACATCTAGGAGACATACTGAGGCTCAACTGTCAAAAAAAAAGCTATTAATAGAGACTGTTGTCTGGCCATTCAATGGTGTATATAGATTAAAACAGCTTTAGTGATCTCTAAAACTGTAGACCTACTTAGAATGTAGAGAAAGAGGTTGCTATACTTTGTATTCAATTGTAATTTAGCATAAACTTTAGAAATACTTACAAAACCACACTAAAATCCTTAAACATAATTATACATAATTTACTCATCACGCTGTTATGAATAGTTATTCAATAAAGCTTACTTCTTTTTCTGGGTATAGCAAGTCGAAGAGCTTCATGACAGGGAGAAAATCAGCTAGTGCATTTTTCTGAATACTTCCAGAAATGAATTGCAGGAGAACCCACATAAGATGATCTCGGCCTTTAATCAGTCCTCGCCCTGCTAACTATAAAGATGTTTAAATACATATGTATACATTGTTACTTAAAGACATAAATAGAGGAACATTTTGTTGTTCTTTGTTTTTTAAGGAGAAATCCTGGTTTTTGTTCTCAGAAAGTCAGCAACTCACTTTGGCATTTAGTAATTACTTATTCTCAATTCAAGACACACTATGCAAAGCCTGCTAAATTATTTCAATATTATATATCAATATTTCCTGCTCCCCCAAACAACTAAGTATACCAAAAATGCAATGTTTTAGAACATAATCAAGTTGATCGTGTATGCAAGAGAATTGAGTTTAATATGGGATAATTCTTATTTTAAAAATCTCATCAAAACGTAGGGAATATGCTATCATACCAAAAGGATTTTTTTTTAATTTGAAATTATTAAGGACTGGTTATCATAAAACATGCTTCCTGGTTTTCTGTACATTTTGTTTATTTATTTATATCTTTAGAATAAGGATAGAGATGGGGTCTTGCCATGTTGCCCAGGCTGGTCTTGAACTCCTAAACTCAAGTAATCCACCAGCCTCAGCCTCCCAAAGTGCTGGGATTACAGGAGTGAGTCACCCGGCCCAGCTGGTTTTCTGTACATTATAACAGGAACTAATGGTGGTGGGGGGTAGGAGATGGTGGTTAAAAGGATTTTTAACAATTTTTGTGAAAAATTTTCTCCACGATAATCCATGCCATGGAGATGTTACATAAATCAACATTTATTTTATTCCCATTCAATATGTCTGAAATTTTTGACAAAAAGGGAATTTTCCCACAAACTTAAGTCTTCCACTTGTCTCCTTTTTTTGGATTCATCATCCTCCCTTCCATTAATTCTCAGAGTAGGAACCACTGAGCAAGCCTAGACTCCCATTATTTGCTGTCAGTCACCTAGTCCTATTCTACCTCCATACACCCAATCTCCGGCTCCTCCTTTCTGTCCTGGTTTAGGCCTTCAGTATCTTTCACTTAGTCCACTGCAGTTATCTCCCTTACTAATTTCCTTGCCTCTGGCTTTACACACACAAAAAAACATAATTATATCTTAATAGTTGTCATAATGAAAGCACATTTCCCTGCAATACAAATGAAAGGAAACAGTCCCTAAGGTTACAGTGAGCCTCTGGTTTTGTCCCTGTTAATCTCTGCACCACTCTCTTCCTCCATGTGGCCATCAGCATTTTTCCAACTTGCATACGAAGATGCCATTCCCCTCCGCATTGCCTCCAAAAGAAAATCTAAACTCCTTAGAACAGGCACATGGCCATTTAAAGTTCTCCATGTCTGCCCTTGCTTTCCTGCCTTCTTTATCTCACCAATGATTTCCCTTTTATATTTTTATTTCCAGTTCTCACATATCTCTATCCCTTTCTAAATGCTAGTCTTATTGCTAGGGAAACACTTCTCTGTCTTTTTCTCTTAGCAAGTTTCTAGTCATCCTTCAAGTGTCTGCTTAAAAATCTCTTTGATATGGCCATCCCTGATATCTCTAATACAGACCATTTCTTTTTTTTTTTTTTTTTGACATGGAGTCTCACTCTGTTGCCAAGGCTGGAGTGAGGAAGTGTAAATCTTGGCTCACTGCAACCTTAGGGACTATTTCCTTTTATTTGTATTGCAGGGAAATGTGCTTTCATTGTGACAACTATTAAGATATAATCATGGTGTGTGTGTGTGTGTGTGTGCGCCTGCATGTGCAGATATATATTTCCTCCTCTAGTGAGGTGCTCCTTGAGGATATTACAGTGCCTTTTCATCTTGTATCCCCTAGTGCCTGCACTGGAAATACACAGAATGAATGACTGAATCCTGGCTTTACAGTGACAAGAAAGTAAAAAGTTAAGAAACCGTAAAAGCAGTGAACAGGATAGAAATTAGGGCTCAAAACTTCTGCCAGTTCTTAAATCACTGGGGAATACCCATAGCAGTCTAAAATACACTACTCAACAGGTGAAGTCACTCTGACCAAAAGATTTAGTACATACCTTCTGATGAAGAGAAAGCACCATATGTGGAAAACTTGCAAACTGGAAAAGCACAAAGAAAATGAGCTGACTCGAGAGATGCTGCCACAGGAGTTGGCTTGTTCCCCCATCGTCAAACTTCTCCTCGGTCTCAGATCGCTCCATGGCATAAACAACCAGATCCACCAACTGGTCCTCCAGCACAGGGCAGCGCTGCTTGTGCTGTAGGGCAGAGATTAAATACAGTATTCCAAAAGCCTCTCGGTTAGTTTCAGAAGTTACCAGTTAATGGGCATTAATTGTAACAAGAGGCTGAGAAGCATGGAATGAAGTTGAACTTAAGAAGTTAAGGTTAGATTTAGTCTATTAAAGCTGCATTATGTTATATTATCATAGAGGGTAAGTTTCATGAAAAAATTATTTTTTCAGGTTTCCCACAAAACAGACATCCCATTAGCTTCGGACTTCCACTACGGACATCACTTGTTTCAATTAGACAAAGGGCAATGCATAGTAGAAAATTTTGTTATTTATCCTTTGAAAAAAGATAACATTTTAAAGGACATATGAAACAGGGATAGTAGTATCAATTTTGCAATCTAAATCAAAAGATGAAAACCTTGGATTTACAGAGATCAAATACTGTGATAGAACAAATAAAGCGGTTATGCAAATCTCTTTATATTAAAGTAACCCCTATAAGTTTATACTAACTTTATATCCAGGGGTATCTAAGTAGCTATCAGATTATTCAACGTCTGTCTTTCAATGTGTGGTATTGGTCCGGATGCTGAAGTGGAAACTTCTTCCATGGGGGAAAAAAAATTGATCTGTGCTCTTCCTTCTTGGAAGCCAAACATAATGCAGCTTTAATTTTAAATTAGACCACTTTAAAATCTAAAAACAAGAAAAATAATTGAGTTTAAACACTAAAAATGAGAATGCAACTTCCCTTTCTAGAGGCAAAAAGATCTGTGCTTTTAAAAGTGATTTTAAGAATACACTTTTACCAAAAGAAATATGCTAAGCCATATTTAAGCCATGTTCATATTTCCTTTATAAATTCATTATATGACTTAGTAGCAGGCAGTTGGAAGCCCTTCTGGTGAATGTAATTACTAATACCGATCTTTCCCCTAAACTTTAGATGTGATTATCAGTCTTTTGCCATGAAAAAGGGACATGATTTTTTCAAATTTAGGGAAAAAATGCAAAATGGGGACAAATTTGGAAATAAACAAGACATAATGAATAGCATCCCCTCTTTTGCATGCTCTTTGCCAGCTCCAAACTTGTAAAGCTCCAATATAGCTGCAGTTTTTCTTAAAGCATGCAAATAAAACAAACAAGTATCCAAATGATAAGCATCAATGGTTGTTTCATATTTTTTTCAAAAACACAATGCCATGACCACAGTTCAACCACATTACAGATTTACAAATAGCAATATTAACACCACCAGTTGAGACTCTAGTACTTTTCCTCCAAATTTAATTATCATTATGAAGCAGAGCAAAGTGCAACAGACAACACTACAGACTATTTCTTAAATCAGCATGCAAAACTACTGTGTACAGGGCTTGAAATTCACTAGTTCTGCCAACCACCAACAACCTAAGAAATGTGTCAGACAACACAAATTTAGAGTGAGATCATTCAAAGTATACAGAGTCAGAAAAAAATGTGAAAAGAAGTAAAGCCAGGATTTCCAGTAGGAATTTTTCACTAGCGATGGGAATTTGCCTCTAGTTTGGAAACTGACAAATTTGTCATCTGTTTCTCCATCCATAATGGTCTTCCATCTATCTGCTTTAGGAAAAAAAGAGCAAACTAAATAAAATTGGTTTTTAGCACCTGAGTCACTTTAGAGTTTCCCTTATTATTATTATTATTTTTTTTTTTAAATATATATTTAAAAATATTAAGACAGGGTTTCACCATGTTGGTCAGGCTGGTCTTGAACTCCTGACCTTAGGTGATCCACCTGCCTTGGCCTCCAGAGTGCTTGGATTACAGGAGTGAGCCACCACGCCCAGCCTAGAGTTTCCCTTTTTAGTATTAGCTATTTTTTTTAAAAAAAACTGGATTTTCACCTACATATTATTAGGCATATCGTTATTGTCATACAGTTAATGATTTTTAAATTTAGGAAAGCAAAAATATTAAGATTTTGACAAAGCAAGATCAACTAGGAAATTTACAGTTAAAGCTGATGGCCTTTCAATTTATGGCATGACTCAAGATTACCCTGAACTTTTCCATCAAGAATTAAGTCAGTCAGGAATCTCTACAGTACCTAATGCTCTGGTACCTGATGGTAGCAGAATAGCTATCAGGAGTAACTACAGATTTCTCAGGTGTTTTTGGTTAAAGCCAAGGATATTTCTCAACTCAAGTTTAAAGACAGCTTAAATATGTTGCTTTATCTGCAAATTTTGGTAATATCAAAAAAGAAGGAAAAGTCTGAGATACAAAATGATCTGTGCTGCTAACTCCTTCAGAATAATACACTTTGCTTTAGTTTTCAATTATTTAAAGATAGGTACATTAAAATTAAGACTCTCTACTACATAGCAGATGGTTTTACAAAGTGGAACAAACATTTGGAAAGCAGTTTCAGAATCTATGAATAAAAGTTAACTGTCAATCATTAGGCTAAGATAATTTCATAAACCAATGGATGTTCTCCCTATGACTGTTCACAACTTGTTTTGTGAAAGCTTTGGTAAATTTAAGTCTTCAAAATACTGACATATAAAGTTAAATTTGTTAGTGTATATCATTAACTATATGTATATTTGGTTAATACCTGTTTTAAGACTATTTAAATTTAGTATTTTAACAATTCTGTTTCTACATAGTAGCCCAAATTATACTGAAACTTCATTTAAAATTTTCAGCTTTGATAAAAGCTAAAAATCAGGCAAAAGACATTAATAGAAAAATTAATATTAACCCCCGCCCTATGCCCCTGATTCCTTCCCACCACTATTTCAAATGGTCAGTGATAGCACTTTTCAGTCTTAGCATCTCATATCCTATATTGAGTGGCACTTGACACTATTCATGTACAGTTCTCATAATGTTTTTGCAGTGAAATTTTAACATACTGTACTTAGGTGAGCTTAATTTTAAATTATTATTGCAGTGATGTAAATCAATTTTAAAATAATATCTATTTAGGAGAAGTTGGGAAGAAAAATTCCTTTCAATGCCATGTATCATATTCGCTGCTTTAACCAAGAAAATTACCAATATTCACGACAATTTCAAAGAGAAACTTAGTGATTAACATAAGATCAAATGAATAATAAATACTTTACTGTCTCATAGTAGCCAGGATTCATACACCATCACGTAAGAGCCTGATGAGTGTATTTGTCTTATAATGCTTGTATTTGGCAGAAAGAATACAAACTCCCAGGTAAGCACATAAAAAACAAGATTTTTCCACTGTGAGTTTAAATCTAACACTCCACCTTGCCAGCTATGGAACTGGGCTATTTATGACTTTCTGAATGTAACCAATATTAGCATAAAATATAACCCAATTCCTACTGGAAAATGCAATATCAACAGCTCTTAAGGTTTCAAAAGCTGTAAGTAAATTATCGCATTGCTAGAGAAAGGACAAGAAAGTATAGTGTAGGATGTAGTTCTGTAATGATAAAAGATGTGATAAGATGACTTGGTGATCTTTAATCATATGCTTCTTACACGGTGTGTTCTCGTTTTCTAGTCTACTTTCCAGCAGGTAAAAATATCAAGTCAACTGAGCATATTATCTTCTATCTACACGTTCCCTAAATAAAGAGTTTTCTATAAAAACAATTACTGATGAATTGTGAATTTTTGACAATGTTTACACTACAGTGGGACCAATACTAATAATGTTCTGTCAGCATTTCCATTATAAACTTTATTTTTTATGGATTTATGTCTTAGTCATAAACTTTTTTTAGGTTGAAACTTGTTATCGAAATGATCAGATCAGAATACTCTCAATTGTTTTGTCAATTTCTAGTTTGAGAAGAGCTGCCCCTCCACCAAAAGAAAAAAAGCTTAGGATAGCGAAGGATATCTGGGGGAAGGTATTTGCAGCTCAAATGGCCATGGGTACATTTATCCACCAAACTGTAAAAAAACTGAGTCAAGTAGGACTTAAAGTTCACTGTAAAAATTAGTTTTAAAACACAGCATGAAGCATTCTTTCAAAGTTAATTGAATACTTACCTCTAATTCAATGAAAGTTGATCAGAATTAATGACTTGGTATTTAAGATGTTAACTTGACAGATTATATGAGGTCACTGTCAGATACTCTAGTGTGAAGCAGTTTCAGTTTCACATGTACAAAAGCTTGTCCAAACAAGGAAACTTGGCAAATTTTTCAGAAGAAAAAACTTAAAATAATAAAAGAGATACTACTACTAGGGTGAGGTTTGGCATGCAAAGTTTCAACACTGAGCAAGTTTTATGGCCAAGCTATATGTCCTTAAAAATAGGGCTTTATAAATGGAAGCACTGGCACAACCTTCACTATAGTATTGCAAACAGTAACGCTATTTTATATAACCTAGACAAGAACGTCTTTTTAAAATCAAAAAGCTGGTCTATTTTAATATGTTGGGTTCAAAAAGTTTTAACAAAAATAGTTGGAACCGCTATTTTGTTTAAAATATCAAAGGTGAAAAGTCCTGGAACAGACTTGGGACTGTTAAGAGTTTGATTTATAAAGTTTGGCCACAGTGTTTTTCTCCCACCACAGGTGAGCTTCAGTTGAGACAAGCTCACTCTAGGAGGAGGGCACTTCTGGCAAAGACTGACAAAGAAGGGTGTTTGTCAAGCAGGTGTGGGGTCACCTAAGAGTCTGACATTTCTGAGTCAATCCCCATGTTTCCAAAAAAGCCTTTCCTGTATAAAGTTTACCACTCCAACTTTTAAAAGCAGCATATCTCTATTAAAGTGCTTTTTTTTCTTTCCTTTTTGTGTTGTTTTTAATTTGTTTTTGTTTTAAGGCAAAGCAACGTTAAGTATTTTTGTTGTTATTTTTCTTTATTTGTTTTAGTAGTCTGGAAAGATAAAGGCCACCACACATCTTTCCATCTCTGAAAATTCCACCAGGCTAGCTTTAGCCCTAAAGTAGGAAAAAGTAACATGGAGTGGGAAGGAAAAACAAACCATCAAAAAGCGACAGGCTTCATTGAGTGCCAGGTGTTGTCTCTTTGTTACCAAAAAGAAAAAAAAAATGAAAA
>CAUYQU010046123.1:0-14821 GCA_963574635.1 Cheracebus regulus | reverse complement strand
CATCTTGATGATCCAAACTAGGTTTTTCTTTTCTTTTTTTTTTTCAGAGTCTCTCTCTGTTGCCCAGGCTAGAGGGCAGGGATGCAATCTCAGCTCACTGCAACCTCTACCTCCTGGGTTCAAGAGATTCTCCTGCCTCAGCCTCCCGAGTAGCTGGGATTATGGGTGTACACCACCACGCCCAGCTAAATTTTGTATTTTTAGTAGAGATGGGGTTTCATCATGTTGGCCAGGATGGTCTCGAACTCCTGACCTCAAATGATCCTCACCCTCTCAGACTCCCAAAGCTCTGGGATAACAGGTGTGAGCCACCGTGCCCGGCCTGAACTGCCCTTTTCCGTGGGGAGGGGGAGGGTGTTTCAGTCTTCCTCCAAGCAGGAAGTGCCCCCAGAGGGGTCCATGCAGCTCTGCTTCCGGGGGCAGCTGCTTCAGTGGTGGGAGAGTTTCTTTCTGTAGCTGCTAACTGCTTAGGAGTTTTCAGTTTAATTTCCATTCCTTCAGTCTCAATTTGAGTGTGAACCAGCATCACCTGCGGGGCTTGTAAGACAGGGATCACAGAGCCTGGCCCCAGGGCGTCTGATTCAGTGGGTCCAGAGACCTGCCTCTGTGTAGACACCCATCACCGACCCACCACAGCCTCACATCTGCCAAACAGATATGGCCTCAGAAATCAACAATGGATGTTTGTCTCCGACGAAGCTTTTGCAGGACACTTCAGATACTGTTGTGCTGGGCAGAGCCACAGGAAGCCTGGAAGTCTGGCTGTGGCTGCAGGTTTTGTCTCTGGGCTCCTGACGCTGATGATCACAGGCTCCAGACACCCCTGGCGCTGCTTAGGCCTTCAGTGGTGTGTGTGTACATGTGTGTGTGCATGTATGTGCGTGTGCACACGTGTGTGTATGGACGTGCATGTGTGCATATGTGTGTCTCTGTGCGTGTGCACATGTATGCACATGTGTGCGTGTGTGTGCACATGTGCCTTTGCGTGTGTGCATATATGTGTGTGCACGTGTCTGTGTGTGTGTGTGTGTGCGCATGTGTTTTCAGGGTTGGGCACAGGTGAGCTGGATGGGATTCCATCTGCTGTGAGCTCCTGACTGTGACGTCTGTGCAGTCACTATGCTGCCCAAAGTGGCCCATTTCCCTTCACTGTCATTGCTCCTGTGAAGCGGCAGGTGGAATGTCCACGCTAGGACACAAAGCGTTCACACCCCACTGTCACAGAACCCTGCCTGTAGGGAGCGTTGACCATGGTAATGAAAACTGGGTGAAGCACTAAGACAGCAGAAAGAGAAATAAATACAAGCAGCACTGGGGGAGTTTCCTTGCTGGAGGTCAGAGAGCCGTTTGTGGGTGTGCTGACTGGAGGTCAGCTAAGCCGCCTCACGACAACCCAGTCTGAATTTACTGCAGAGACAATCACCTCCCCGCACAAGTACAAGGGCATGTCGGTGAAAACTACATCTTAAAACGCCAAGATTTGTAGATAATAAAGCAAATTCAGGTACTGCAACTAGCAAAAAAAAAAAGAAAGAAAGAAAGAAAGAAAATCTGAAAATGGTACAAAAACAGTTTTTCCCGTGTGTTCTCTGACGGCGGTATTGGAAAGAAGCAGCATCTCCCATACCACATCCAGCAGCCTTTCTCCTCCTGTATGTAATTACATTTCAAGAGATGTCACCAGACCGATTCTATCCTGCTAGGTAGCAAGGTTCAATTGTTATAAAAATAGTGAGTATGTAAGAGTTCTGAAAGTGTGCACAGAGGAATGAGAGATCAGTTAAAATGAAACTATTTTCACTTAAAAATAGTTCACACCCATGTAAAGAGTTTATTTAAATACATTTAATTACATCATCTTTAAAACATTTTTGTCCAGCAAGCCAAGCGATGGGACCACAAGCGAGTTTTTGTTCCAAACAAAGTGATTTCCTGTTATGACCGCGAAGACCCAGTGACCCTGGTTGGTGTCCAGTCAATTCGATTAAAAGGGCAGCAAGGAGGAAGGATGAAGACGGAGGGCCAGATGCTTTGGGATGTTCCCCCACCCTTTTTTTTCTTTTTTCTGCTGTATTGAGGGTTTTGAGATAAG
Organism: Cheracebus regulus; assembly: GCA_963574635.1. NCBI lineage: Eukaryota > Metazoa > Chordata > Mammalia > Primates > Pitheciidae > Cheracebus > Cheracebus regulus. Next base: position 12,729 of record CAUYQU010046123.1, on the reverse strand, counting down.
TATAATGTTTTAAAAGCAGTAAAGAAATGTTCTGGCTGAGAACAGTGGCTCACGCCTGTAATCCCAGCACTTTGGGAGGCCAAGGCAGGCAGATCACCTGAGGTCAGGAATTTGAGACTAGCCTGGCCCACTTCCCTTCACTGTGGTTGCTCCTGTGGGGCACAAGGATGAATGTCTTCCTTCTGAAACCCTGTTTCTACTAAAAATACAAAAATTAGCTGGTGTGGTGGCATGAGCCTGTAATCTCTGCTACTTGGAAGGCTGAGGCAGGAGAATTGCTTGAACCAGAGAGGTGGAGGTTGCAGTGAGCTGAGATAGAGCCACTGCACTCCAGCCTGGGCAACAGAGAAAGACTCTGTCAAAAAAGAAAGAAAGAAAGAGAGGCGGCGGGGTGGGGAGAGAGAGAGAGAGAGAGAAGAAAGAAAGAAGGAAAGAAAGAAAGAAAAGAATGTCATTCTGCATAACAGCAATCACACCCAAGTGAATGCCGTTCCCTGCAGCAGTCAGTATTGGCTCAGTGCACCTGCCGCCCTCCTGTGCCCTGAGGATACTGGCTGCAGGACCCCGCAGGACCCCGGGACTACGTGTCAGCCTTTGTCCCAACACAGATCAGCGTTTCTGGTGTCTGCTGTCTCTAGGGTTACCACAGTCTTTTGGGTCACGATGGGGTGACCTCTGTCTTTTGGGTGACCACTGTTACTTAGTTAACAGTACCTTGTCAGACTACTAAAGGAACAGTGAGTGTTGCAATATCTCCTTCCAAATTCCAATCCCCTCCCCCACCCAATTTCATTCACAACCAAAAAATCATTGTAAAAAACTGGGATTTGATATGTACCAATTAAGAGTCTATGTTTGTTTTTCAGAAATATTATCTAAGTGCAAATCATTTTTGGAAGACATTCTAGAATGTTTCATGGAGAAAAGTTTAGATTAGCAAATAGAAATCTGTTTCTCATCCTTAATGCAAACAAGGCTTACATATTTGGGGGATGTTAAAAGATAAATTTAGGCACATGAAAAATTTGACAAGTTTATTTGAGCTGACAGCAATTCATGAATCAGGCAGCAACAAAACCAGGCTTCTAAGAGCTCCACAAGAGGGCAGGAGGGAATAGTTTACAAGGTGTCTCTGGAAGCAGGACAAAGAAAACGTGATTAGTTAAGGTGGAAAGTCCCCAGCTAGAGACGTTCCTTAGCAGCTTCTGATTGGTAAAGTCTTCACTTGGTGGGGATTTGGTGGTTTCTGATTAGTTGAGCTGAAGTTTCATGTTACTATTTAGGGACTGAGTTGGGTTTTGCTTGCCTATGTGGGAACCCAGGGCCCTGGAATGCCTCAGCCCAATGGCCAAACAGTTATTTTAACATGTGATGTGGCTCATGCATAGGAAGAGGTCTTCAGTTCTCAGTTTTACATTCGTATGCTCACTCAGCGTTATTTCTTCTTCAGCCTCTCTAGCCTGGGAAACGATTAACTACCTTCCTTCCCAGTCCTAATCTCTTTTTCTCCCTGGCTTCACAGATTCTACCTCCAGGCTCAATTGGGGTGATCTAAATCAGGAAGGCTGAAAACAAAATTATGTCTGCTATTATTATTCTGTTATCGATATAGAGACTATGAAATTTAAGCACAAAATCCTGAAGTGCTCTCAGAAGTGAAGCGTGGCTATGCACCATGCAAAAAAAGGGTGACATATTTGTGCAGCGCGTGGAAGGGTGTCCTTCTAAAAGATCCCAGATTCTTTGCCAGTTCTCCAACCTTTGTCGGATGATCCGATCACTAATAATGAAAAAAAGGCACAGAGACTAAGCTGTGTTCTAAGGGATTTATTTGGCTATAATTCTTTATGTCACATAATGATGGAGAGGTTTTGATGGGAGTTTAAAAAGAAACATCTGTTTGGGTGAGAAAAGTGCTCAGATGAGTTTAACCATAAAATATGAGGCAGCAGAAATGCCCGTGGGAGACGGGATTAAGCTGTTCTTCAGGATCTGTTCCTAGCTGTGCCCTTGGGGAGGTCACTGAGTTTATCAATGCCCCAGGTTAGCATATCAAGAAATTCAACTCTCTGAGTTGTTATAAAGCTAAATAATTTAGCATCTATAAAATCCTGTGAGATGAAAGGCTCAATAGAAATGCAAATTATTATTTTATTGGGAGACACCGTAAATAGGACAGACAGTAAAGTGATCTCTTTGACGGATGTCCAGTTCAGCGGACTGATGGCATCATGCTCCTCTCTCAGGAATGCAGGATACTTAGCTGCAACAGTGATCACCTTCCATCCTACTGTGTTTCATCTGCTCTTCTTAAGAATTATCTTTGATAGTTTCTCTTCAGGGGTTACCCTGTCATTTCATCCTGACATTCCTCAGCAAATGGAACAAAACTGTTGCCATAAATTCTCAGTGAGAAGCAATGCATCTTCATTATAATAATTATGTTTTATGTGGAAGCTTTTTCATAAAAAGGTATCAAAGTTAATTTAAGTTCAAAAGATGGCACGTTGCTAGTGGCAATAACATTAGCTAAAGCCTTGTTGTTTTTCAACCTAGAAGAACCTTTTTGGTAGGCTCTCCATCTGGTAAAATAAAAACGGTGGTCTCACTGTTTAACTTCCAAGATCAGAACCAGCAAACACGATCCCTCCAGCTAGGAGAAGACAGCTACCTCTCTTTGATGTAGGGAGCAAGTTGGTTCTGTGGTGGAAAGCCTGACTCCTCTCTGGTGGCTTCATCTGGGCCCCTGGGGGCCGCGGGTCTTAGGGGGATCCTGGGGACTGGAGGGCTCAGGGGGAGCCTGACTTCTCATCCAGTCGCTGTCACCCCAGCTTCCCAGCTGGCCAAGGTCCATGGCCTCCGGTCAGCCAGTTACCAACACACGGGGAAAGCTGAAGGGCTGCCTGAGGAGTGGGGGAAATGGGCAGGAATGGGGCAAACTTTGAGGCTCATAATTCTTACATTGATTCTGAATCATTCCGTTTTCATTAACCAAAATCCAGAACATGGAATGGCAAACAATCTTTGTGATATTTCCTGTATAAAGTAGTCTAGGCAAGAAATGCTCAATTAAAAAAAATTGTATTTCTGGGTTATTTTTTATTTGGACAATAAGCAAGATGTTTAGATTTAGGACTATTTGGGGGGTGGCCCCATATATAAAAGAACCCTAGAGGGGAAGAAAGGTAACTGAAAATCAAACTGAAGAATACAAATGCTACGGCATTGTATAAATGGGTGTTAATTGAAGTACCTCCCTGTTTCTCGTCTTGGGAGTCAGCGTGCTTGAAGAAGAGCGACCTGGGCTTCTGGTCCACACTCCACCCTGCACCAGGTTAGGAGGTGGGTGAGAGAGGAGCTCTCTAAGCCTCGGCTTCCTCATTGCATTGTTCAGAGAAAAACTTCAGACAAATTAAGTATAACAGAATTTAACTGAGCAAAGAATGGGTCACGAATCAGGCAGCTCCTCAGAACCAGAATAGATTGTGAGGTGTGACTCTGGGGCTGCTATGGGTTTGGAGAGAAAAGTTGCAACAGGACGAATGGAAATGGAAGTGACACACAAACAGCGGGCTTGGTTCCAGCTCGGTGTTTGCCTTTTTATTTTCTTGCTGTCGCACAGGCTGGAGTGCAATGGCACAATCTTGGCTCACTGCAACCTCTGCCTCCAGGGTTCAAGCAATTCTCCCACCTCAGCCCCCTGAGAGGCTGGGATTACAGGCACCTACCACTATGTCTGGCTAATTTTTGTATTTTTAGTAGAGATGAGGTTTCATCATGTTGGCCAGGCTGGTCTTGAACTCCTGACCTCAGGCGATCTGCCTCCCTTGGCCTCCCAAAGTGCTGGGATTATTACAGGGGTGAGCCACGGCACCCAGCCTGGTGTTTGCCTTTTTCAACAGTTTGAACAGCGGCCGCTGTGAGCGGTTGAGAGACAGCTGCTGGGATTGGCTGGGGCTTGGCTACGTGTTCCAGGAGCAGGTGGCGGCCTGTGGACACATCCCAGTAAGTCACACTTCACTGTGTATGAAGCAACCTTTAGGCCAAACTTAAAATATGTAAGGAGGTAGCATTAGGCTAAAGTGAACAGCATGATCTACACACTCATGGCACACGTGTAACATGCACAGAACGGCATCTGGGACTAAGCAATACTTAATCAATGCTACTTCCCTCCCTATTTCCCTCAGCACACAGGGAAGGAAACACTCCAGTCGGGTTGAATACATTGTGAATTATTTTAATGAGGGAGCTTTTGAAATGGAATGCTTTACAAGTCACCTCAGGCTACATCAGACTGAAGCAATGGAGTAGATTTGTTTTAGGCATTTCTGAAGGTGGAGGTTTATGATCCTCTAGAGGAAAAGTTATTAAAGTAATGACCATGTACAGTACTTCCTTAGGAAAGTTAGTTGTTGAACTAACGCCATTTCTAATACGGTAACAAAAGGGAGAATGCCAAGAAATTCAAGTCCTGGTCTTGCTTATTACTTATAATAGTAAAAATATATTTTCTCTCAATACTTTATGCCTGTAGTATACAAATATACTGAAAAACACCTTATATTTCTATCATTTTTACATTTTCAACATACTTTGGTTTATAGTATTGTATTTCACTCTAACAACACCATTATGGTTTAGAAAGGGGAGTTTTATGCTTCCCATGACTGAGATGAAGAAACTTAGACTCAGGGAAGTAAACTGATGCTAAAGAACCAACCAAAAAGTGGAGGCAGCATGGGACCAAGGTCTGAGCAGCCACACTCTGCAGCCAGTACCCTTTTTACTCTAGCATTGACTCCTGGTTTAGAAAACTAGCACAGTGAGCATCCTTCTCACCATGGCAATTTGCTAACTTTCATTGTGACTATGATTCTAAACAGAATTTAGAGTAAAGTGGATATCTATGAGTATCATGCAGTGAATATGTGTGTGTGTGTGCACAGACATGGATGTATGGATGCGTGCATTTATCTCCTGCTTTTTTCTGAAAATTTTTTGAAACAACTGATTTCAAAATTACGAATGCAGACAACGAGGCTGTTGGGATGGATTGATGTCAGACATAACCTTGGTTCTTGTTTAAAGTAGATTAGAATATTAGGAAGGGGGATGAGCTAGCTGGCCTGTAATTCAAGGATGATGGGATGTTTCTGTTTTAAGTTCAAGACGGCGCTTCTGCTTGTAAGAGACTGTAATTGGAGACAAAAACAAATGATGGGTTATGATAATACATATGGCTTAATAGACCATTCTATGACACTAGATGACAGTTGAATTTCCGAGTTGTTTGTGCTTTGGATTCTACTGCTGGGGTGCAGGAAATGGCACCCCAAAATAGGGCTCCTTGGGAAGTGAGAAAATTGCAAAAGCCGGAAGGTTCCTCTCTGGTCTATTTCTACCTTTCTCCCCGGTGAGCTGGCCATGAAAGAGTTTTCTGACCTACTTTCCCTGAAAATAAAACTGTCATTCCAGATATCAGACCCTTACATGCCTCTGAAACCTAGCGAGGGGTGGCACAGAGAGACCAGGAAGGATCTGAGCTGACAGGACTTGTTCATTGCCCGAGCGCATCACTTTCAGATCATGCCCTTTTCCCTCCCATCATGCTTCTGCACAATCCCATAAAAATACAGTTTTCTCTGTGTCTTTGGGTCTTCATTTCTGAAGGCTCTAGTGTAAAATAAAGCTTCTATTAAATAAATTCATTATGGTTTTCCTTTGTTAATCCCTGTTTTTTTTTTTTTTTTTTTGAGACAGAGTCTCCCTCTGTTGCCCAGGCTGGAGTGTGGTGGTGCAATCTTCGCTCACTGCAAACTCCGCGCCACCCCTCGCCCAGTTCAAGCGATTCTCCTGCCTCAGCCTCCCAAGTAGCTTGGATTACAGGCACCTGCCACTGCCCCGGTTAATTTTAGTAGAGACGGGGTTTCACCAGCTTGGCCAGGCTGGCCTTGAACTTCTGACCTTGTGATCCATCTGCTTCAGCCTTCCAAAGTGCTGGGATTATAGGTGTGAGCCACCACGCCCGGCCTTTAATCCATGTTTTGTTGTAGGATCTCAACCAGCAACCCAGGGATGGGTGAGGAAAGCATACTACTTATTTTTCCCCTCTGCTATCACTCATCAAGCACATGCTAAATATTTTCCGCACATTACGCCATGTATGTGCATGTTTACTGGCACCCTGTCTATGAAGTGGTGTTGGAATTGCTGTTCTACAAATAAAGATATGGAGGCCTAGCAGAATCAGTGTGCTCAGGGTCAGGAAGCCTGTGACCGAGGGAGCTGGAATTCTTGTCTGGATCTCTTGGACTCTTCTTCCCTTCCGAGGACACTTTCTTTATCGTCAGCTGGAACACAGGGCCTTGCATTGTGAGGCTGGCATGGCATCAGCTGTGTGAAAATCAAAGCTGCTGTGGCATTTCAACAACTGGAAGTTACCACCATGTGGTCGGCCAGTGGTTTCCAGGCACCAAGGGGTCCAAAGATGGACAGAAATAATAAATGTTCATTCTGCAAGGTGCTGACAGTGTGGCTTTGGCAGGGTTTGCACACAGGACATGCGTTATGGGAGACCTGACCACGTGGGAGGTCTGTCGCTGTGTCTTTAGGGATTTCACTGCATGGGGGGATCACAGGGTTTGAGCTGGAGTCCTCCTGGCACCCAAGCATGGAGTAGGTTCACTGCAGCCAGCAGGAGTAGTTTCCCTGGCACCCGTTCCTCCAGAGAACACCTGCTCAGATCCAGGTAACCCTGCACCTGTGCATGGATCATCGAACACCTGCTCAGATCCAGATCCAACCCAAACACCTGCGCACAGATCATTGGCGAGACCTACAGAGCTCCCAGGGATACAAGGGATTTCCATCGGGGACTCCAAAGAGGAGGCATCTGACGGCATGAGCTGTCATCAGGATGCACCTGGCCTCACAGAGCCCTGTGGGAGCAGTGTGGGGAATGGCCATCTCTGTTCTAAGCACACTGGCCTCCCCAAGGACCAGCCAGCTGCCCTCTCAGGCTGACCTGTGAGTGGACGACATCCCACACGTCCTCCTCACTGGGACAGAAAAGGAAGCCATCAGAATAAGCAGTGCAACTCACCAGCTGGGGTGCCTCCAAGCAAAGAGGCCTTCTTTCCAGAACCACTATAAGCCGGCATTGCTGTTTTACATATAAGAAGAAAGGTTATAGTTTTCATAGGAAATTTCATTGTGAATCCCAGCAATATGCAGCTATTGCATGCCCATCTGCTTTAAGATGAGTTGTGGTTGTTTTTCGTATTTCCCACTGAGGAATGATCAACTATTTATCTATGAAATGCTTAGAAGGTGCTTCTCACGTTGACCTGGACTCTGATTGCCCCGTGGTGTGCTTCTGTTGATTGTGTCAGTCCACACTCGCACCAGCACCAGCAATTCCGGGACTCCTGTAAGAAATCAGGGAGGATCCCTGGTTCTCGGCACAGGGGCAGGTGAGGGGCCAGGGAGATGACAGACCCTGCAGAGTGTGGCCCACTGAGCAGCTCTTGGGGAGGATGAAGAAGGGAACAAACAAACAAAAGCAGGTGTGAGCGCTCTGAGCAAGGGAGCAGGTCTTTCACACTTCCTGGTCCCCAGCCTTGGTTTGTTTCTGATATTTCTTCTCTGGGGATCCTGAGTTTGAAAAGGTCTTGTGAATGGTCATGTCTGGGACAAATGCCCTCTCCTGGAGCAGGAGGAGGTAAGAGGGGAACAGACTGTGACCATCATCAACCATCTGCTGCTGGTGGGCCCTCAGGTAAGGAGAAGAGGACGCAGGGGTGTGGGGGCCTGGCTGGGGAGCCTGGGCCTTGCAGTGGGTCTTATGGGGTCTCTGAGGCCCCTCGCTCTCCCTGAGGCTTCTTGGACATCTATTGGTAATACTTTATCCTGAAATCCCCATCACAGGCTGGGACGCTCTCCCCTACAGAAGAAAGGAGGGAGTGGGTTCAGGCCCCCTTAATCTCCCCACCTACAGCCAAGCCCTGAGCTTCTCAGGTCAAACCTGCATTTCAGGTGGTGACAAGGAAATCACTGTGATGAGGCCACTACCCCCAGCCACATGCAGGAGAAGGGGAAGGAGGAGGAGAAAGAGGAGGAGGAGGAAGAGGAAGAGAAGGAGGAAGAAGAGGAGGAGGAGGATAAAGAGAAGGGAGAGGAAGAGGAGGAGGGAGAAGGAGGAAGAGGAAGAGGAGAAGGAGGAGGAGGAAAAGGAGAAGGAGGAGGAGGAAGAGGAGAAGGAGGAGGAGGAAGAGGAAAGGAGGCAAGTTTGCTCTCAGAGTTCCCTGGGATAATTATGAACGTGCTGTATTAGCCGACCTCCCAGGCCATATCTAAGTGAATGTTAACCTCACTTCCTCATTTTTGGGCAAGTGCATTGGAGGGAGCCCAGTCTGAGTGGGAGCTCCCAGACACAGGCTGAGCCTGTTCGATTAGCCTGACATCAAGTGGCCCCTTGGTGTTGCAAAGGCCGGTGGTGCCGGGAATGGGCAGCCCTGTGATCATGTGTTCCAGGCTACAGATTTAATTCTGAGGCCTGCCCTTACTGTCTGTGACCTTGGCTTCCAACGGACTCTGTGTTCCTTCTTCTAGGTGCAGGGAAGGTTCAGTGAGGCATGCAGGGCTGGAGCTCTGTGCCGTGCTGGGTCGCTGCACTGCCAGAGCTTCATGCTACCGGTCTCTTCCCCAGCCTGAGCTCCCTCCTTAAATGAAGCAAAATAGTTGAATCCCAAATGAGGCAAAAAGAGCTGGATTGCAGTAACAGACAAAAGGTCCTTCTAAGACACCATTAACTGCTGCTACCAAAAGCTAAGGGCAGAGGGCCTGCTTGGGCGCTACTCAGTGTCTCTGGCATCGCTTGAACATCTGGCAGCATCTTGGTCTTGATCCGCCCTGCGTGTGGCGGACCACGTCACTGTAGATCCCTGCAGGAGTGATCACTGCTGCCTTGAAAGACTCAAGCAGATGCAGTCACTGGCCCAGTCCCTCAGGACCCGGTGAATGTAATGGCGGCTGCCACAAACTCAACCAAGGGAGTTTCAATCACAGTTGCCTAGTGTGGCATCTTTACGGAAAGAGTTTCTGGCACTTTTACGCAAGACAAAAATGTGCTGCCCTCAACCTCTGTTTCATTCCACCTGTCACAGAAGCCCAGGAAGGCAGCATCCAGAGACGCATCTTGCACCGTGGCTACGCTTCCCCCAGACACACGGTCGTCAGCTCTGCGGCTGAAGGCAAGGACGTGTTTGGACTCCCAGGGCCTGGCGAGGCTCAGTTATGTGCTCTGGGAACAGGAGAGGGGAGGGCCGCTTCCTCCCAGGTTGACGCCTGTCGAGGATGGCATTCCTTCTCTGGCAGGAATCTGCTGCACATCATTTTCTGAGGGCTCACACTGTGCGTGACTCACCCACATGGCTGAGGACCACTTTATGGGGATGGAGATACAAGGGGCCCACCTCAGGCACCTGCCAGCCCGCCTTTGTCTTGGTGGCACAGAAGCGGTCGCTGGATGCACCCTGCAATGTCGGGAGGGGAGGAGGGATGTGGGTGAATGCTATTTACTGCATTATACTACCCTCAGACCAACGGCAGCAGCAGCCACCGCCCCTGCCCCGTGCTGTCTCCTGCTGTCTTTTATTGGGTTTGGGTGATTACCAGAGGCCACTGCCTTGAAGGGGCAGCAACATGGGAGAGCAGACTGATGAGATGTGTGCGGGTTTGGGCAGCTCCACACACTCCGAGGGCTGGTCCACAGCACCCTGGCCCGTTCAAGGAGCATGCACACCTCTGCCTGTGCCTGGACTTTTTGCTCATCAAGCGCCAGCAGCCCTCAACCAAGGGGAGGCAGGGACAGGTGAGCAAAACCTCCCCACTTCCTGGCTGGTCAGTGGGACTGTCCTGAGACTCTTGTCTGAACCGTCTGCTCGAGGGGCCCAGCTCACTCCCCCTAATGGGCTTCCCTGCTCCCTGCCTCTCTGCTCCCTTTTCCCAGGTGGGGACCAGAACGGTGGGTTTTCCCTGCATGGTCTCACTTTCCCACTCAGAATTCACACACATGACCCCACTTACTGGAGTCCCCAGCCCCGTGGGGCCCAGCTGGGGGAATTCTGCTGGTCCTTCTGTGGTGATTCCTGTCTGCTGAGGTGGTGTGGCTGCTGTGGGGGTGCCCGCTGAGAGCCCCCCAGAGAGCAGCTTCTGATAGGACAGCGTTCAGCCACCCCACCCTTGAGACTGGATGCGTCTGCCACTCCTGGGCCCACTCTCTGCAGGCCACACCCTGACCAGGGCCACACACCATGGATGTGGACGCCCAGCCTGCGCCTCCAGCTTGGGCTCCCCTAAAGGACAGGCTCTCCTCCGGGGCTCCCCATCAGCTGGGCTGCAAGGCCTCAGAGCTGCCGCCTCCATCTCCCCTCGGTTCATCCTGCCCCTTTTCTCCATCCACAGGTGTCGGCCTGCACCGTGGCCTGAAGCCCTCTGGCCTCTGGCGCCATCTCACCTTTACCCACAACAGGCATGTCCCAACCCATCTCCTGCAGGTCTGATTCCATCTCAGCGTCCGACTCCTGGAGGACTCCACAGACACGGTGTGTTTCCAGCCTTCTTAACACTTCAGTGCAAGATTTACAAATCAGGGCTGTGGGGCCAGATGCAGTGGTTCACACCCAGAATCCCAACATTTTGGAGGCCAAGGAGGGAGGATCAACTGAGGCCAGGAGTCCAAGACCAATCTTGGAAGCATAGTGAGACCCCATCTCTACAAAAAATACCAAAATTAGCCAGGCTTGGTGGCACATGCCTGTAGTCCCAGCTACTCGGGAGGCCGAGGTGAGAGGGTCACTTGAGCCCAGCTGTTGAAGGTTACAGTGAGCTCTCTCATCGCTCCACGGCACTCCAGCCTGGGCAACAGAGCAAGACCCTACCTCAAAAAGAAATAAACAAATAAATCAGTAAGGTTTGTGCTCAGTGCGCAGATCCACCAGGCTTTAGTGAGGTGGACCTACCGAGGGTCTCAGGGTGGATCTGAGGGAATCAGTCAGCAAAGGCATCTGGCTGCTCCATGCCAGGCCTGTAAGAAGAAACAGAAGACAGGCTCTGCTCTGGGTAAGGGCAGCCAGCTCAGGAAGGAGGGACAGGCAGCACAGTGATCATGGCCATGGACAAGAGCGTCTCCTCCAGCTGGGGGCCTGCAGTGTGAGTGCTGGTGAAACAGGGGCTCCAGGAGGAACGTGTGAGGGTGGGCACCATGTCGGGGGCTTGGTGTCATGGGCTGAGGTGGGTTTTCTGAGGCTCATGTGCTAAAGTCCTAACTCCCACACCCCACGCTGAAGCCGTGCTTGGAGACAGGGTCATTAGAGAAGCAACCGAGTTGAAACGAGGCCAGTGGGGTGGCCCTAATTTGATGTGACTGGCATCCTATGAGAAGAGGAGGTGAGGACACAGACAGGCACGCAGAGGGACGACCGTATAAGGACAGGGGAGAAGACGTCATCCACAAGCCGGGAAGGGAGGTCTCTGGAGGAACCAGCCCTCCTGACAGCCGGGTCTCGGACTTCCAGTCCCCAGTCCCCTGACAAGGGAGAGGATCACGTCTGTTGCTTAAGCTACAAGTCCTCAGCCTTTGTTATGGAGGCTGAGCGGACGGAGATGCTAGGGTTGGGCGTGAAGGCTGAGTGCCTTTATGATTTCCACATAAATGGCAGGGCTGGATTTGGAATTACAGCTTCCGAAGACCATAGATGGGCAGGCAACATCTCTATTTCTCCTTCCTTTTCTTCCCACTGGCATCATTGTTAAAACCTGCCTCCTGAAAACTGCCTTTGTGGCTGCAGGAAGCTTGCAGCTCCTTTATCTCTCTTACAAAATTTCTGATGGCGTGTCCATAAAAGAAGTCACGATGGAGCAGCCAGCTGGCTGAGGTCAAACTGTCCCTCTGTGTGGTTCCTCCCTTCTTCTGAACAGGCTTTTCCTACAGCCTGTGTCAGCCAAGGCAGAGAGCGGCCTTGCTTTTCACACCAGACCACGTCCTCTGTCCTCTCTGCTTGTCTGAGAAAAGAAAAATTTAGATCTCCCCATGTGTTTGAGATTGGTCATTAGAACCATCTGGTGAGATAAGCACCCGAGCTTAATTGCGAGTTAGAAAAAGAAAGTGATTTAAGCATCACCTAACAAAGGTGGTACAGTATGAACTGCAAACCGAGTTTCAGACACATCTTCCCAGGAGCACATCTGATACGGGTGGGGCGAGGGAGAGCGGCCAGAGGCTCCAGGGCTGCGTCTCTAATCGCACAGCACCCAGGAGCTGGCAGGGACGAGGGTGCGGGACCCAGCCGGGCCATCTCTGCTGCACTGCGGGGGCAAAGACAGGAAGCCAGTGTGGCTGTCACAACCCTGGTCCTCTCTGCCTTGGGCTGGGAGGCCTAATGGACTCACGGTCCACAGTGCGATTCCACAATGAGAGGATGGAGTTAGATCAGTGGGTTTCAAACAGTGGCATTCCGAGGGGTGTCAGGTGACTGGATGGAGTCTGGGGAGAGGAGCTGGGGCTGTGGGGAGAGCAGGGGTGGTGGGGGGAGCAGGGGCCGTGGGAGGAGCAGGGGCCGTGGGGGGAGCAGGGGCGGTGGGGGGAACCGGGCGGTGGGGAGGACAGGCGCGGGGGGAGCACAGGGCTGTGGGGAGGACAGGGCAGTGGTGAGAACAGGCGCGGGG
>CAUYQU010046122.1:0-87122 GCA_963574635.1 Cheracebus regulus | reverse complement strand
GATGGGTAGATTGCAAAAATTATCTCCCATTCTGTAGGTTGCCTGTTCACTCTAATGATAGTTTCTTTTGCTGTGCAGAAGCTCTTTAGTTTAATTAGATCCCATTTGTCAATTTTGGCTTTTGTTGCCATTGCTTTTGGTATTTTAGTCATGAAGTTTTTGCCCATGCCTATGTCCTGAATGGTATTGCCTAGGTTTTCTTCTAGGGTTTTTATGGTTTTAGGTCTCATGTTTAAATCTTTAATCTATCTTGAGTTAATTTTTGTATAAGGTTTAAGGAAAGGGTCCAGTTTCAGTTTTCTGCATATGACTAGCCAGTTTTCCCAATATCATTTATTAAATAGGTTGCCCTTTCCCTGTTGCTTGTTTTTGTCAGGTTTGTCAAAGATCAAATGGTTGTAGATGTATGGTGTTATTTCTGAGGTCTCCGTTCTGTTCCATTGGTCTCTATCTCTGTTTTGGTACCAGTACCATGCTGTTTTGGTTACTGTAGCCTTGTAGTATAGTTTGATGTCAGGTAGCATGATGCCTCCAGCTTTGTTCTTTTTGCTTAGGATTGTCTTGGCTATACAAGCTCTTTTTTGGTTCCATATGAAATTTAAGGTAGTTTTTTCTAATTATGTGAAGAAAGTCAATGGTAGCTTGATAAGAATAGCATTGAATCTGTAAATTACTTTAGGCAGTATGGCCATTTTCATGATATTGATTCTTTTTATCAATGAGCATGAAATGTTACGCCATTTGTTTGTGTTCTTTCTTATTTACTGGAGCAGTGGTTTGTAGTTCTCCTTGAAGAGGTCCTTCACATCCCTTGTAACTTGTATTCCTATGTATTTTATTCTCTTTGTAGCGACTGTGAATGGGAATTCACTAATGATTTGGCTCTCTGTTTATTATTGGTGTATAGGAACGCTTGTGATTGTTGCACATTGATTTTGTATTCTGAGACTTTGCTCAGGTTGCTTATCAGCATACGGAGATACTGGGCTGAGATGATGGAATTTTCTAAATATACAATCATTTGGCTTCTTCCTTTCCTATTTGAATGCCCTATATTTCTTTCTCTTTCCTGACTGCCCTGGCCAGAACTTCCAATGCTATGTTGAATAGGAGTGGTGAGAGAGGGCATCCTTGTCTTGTGCCAGTTTTCAAAGGGAATGCTTCCAGCTTTTGCCCATTCAGCATAATATTGGCTGCGGGTTTGTCATAAATAATTCTTATTATTTTGAGATATATTCCACAGATACCTAGTTTGTTGATTTTTTTATTTTTTTTGCATGAAGGGGTGTTTAATTTTATCAAAGGCCTGTTCCACATCTCTTGAGATAATCATGTGGTTTTTGTCATTGGTCCTGTTTATGTGATGGATTATGTTTATTGATTTGTGTATGCTGAACCAGCCATTCATCCCAGGGATGAAGCTGACTTGATTTTGGTGGATAAGCTTTTTAATGTGCTGCTGGATTCGGTTTGCCAATATTTTACTGAGGATTTTCACATTGATGTTCATCAGGGATATTGGCCTGAAAATTTCTATTTTTGTTGTGTCTCTGCCAGGTTTTGCTATCAGGATGATGCTGGCCTCATAAAATGAGTTGGGGAGGAGTCTCTCTTTTTCTATTGTTTGGAATAGTTTCAGAAGAAATGGTACCAGATCCTCTTTGTACCTCTGGTAGAATTTGCTTGAGAGGATGTTTGTGTCCAGGAATTTATCCATTTCTTCTAGATTTTATAGTTTATTCCATAAATGACAAAAAGGCTAAACAACAGAGCGATAAGAGCAACTATGTATTGCTGTGGGATCAATGGTGATATCCCCTTTATCATTCATTGAACTGAAGAAGAACTGTGAGTAGAGGAAGAAAAGCACAGAGTCTTTCTCCTCCCCTCCTGGGAGGGGCGCCTCTCCCTTTTCCCCCACAAAGCAAAAGCCGAAGCAACACTGTAGTCACACCAGAATCACACAGTAGTGGAAAATCTTTTTTCAAAAAAAAAAAAATATGTTTTTGAGAAGCTTTCTGTCACCTAAGGTTTTAAGGAGGAGCTGTTTATGACAAGCTTGAAGCTGTTTATGGCAAGCTTGAAGCTTGAAGTACCCCTATAGTCATAAATAGCTCTCCCTTAAAACCTTAGGTGGTGTTTCCAGCAACTCCAGTAATTTGTAAAACATTACGAAAAAATTTCATAGTTGCCAAACAATTTATAAAACTCTTGGTATCAAAGCATAAAATATTTTAATCTTGATTTCTATTTATGTTTAAATGTTATTTTAAGAAATTAATATATTTTTAAGCACTTTTAATCTCTCCATCTTATGCTGAGTTTGGTTTGGTTGATGAGGCTACCTCCTAATTTTTGGCTTTGCCACGCCAGGCCCACTTCCAGGTTCTGGCCTCCCCTATCTTCCACTCTGCCACAGGTTCCAGGGCCTTTACTGGGTCTTTTCTTTTTTCTTTCTTGCTTGCTTTTTCTTTTTTTTTTTTTTTTGATATGGAGACTTGCTTTGTTGCCCAGGCTGGAGTGCAATGGCACGATCTCTTCTCACTGCAACCTCCACCTCCTGGGTTCAAGGGATTCTCTTGTCTCAGCCTCCGGAGTAGCTGGAATTACACGTGCCAGCCACCACACTCAGCTAATTTTTTTGGTGTGTATTTTTAATAGAGACAGGGTTTCACCATGTTGGCCAGTCCGGTCTCGAACTCCTGACCTCAGGTGATCCACCCACCTCGGCCTCCCAAAGTGCTGGGATTACAGGCATGAGCCACAGTACCTGGCCTCAGTCTTTTCTTCCAACCCCATTTTTACCCCTAGCACTACAAAGCTTCTTTAGAAAGAGCAGTGGTAGAACCCAAGAGAGGACATGCCACATCTCTAAGTTGTCTGAACTGGAATCAGGTGAGAGAGTCTCCTTAGCCCCTCAGCTCATCCATCCTGATCTGAGAATAGACAGAGGTAGAGGACACACCTTTAAAAAAGATAATTAGAAGGTCAGGCAACATGGCAAAAACTCATCTCTATCAAAAATAAAAAAATTAGCCAGCCATGGTGGAGTGCTCCTGTGGTCTCAGCTACTCAACAGGCTGAAATTGGGGGACCACCTCAGCCCAGGAGGTTGAAGCTGCAGTGAGCCTTGATGGTGACACCAAACTGCAGCCTGGGTGACAGAGTGAGACCCTGCCTCAAAAAAGGGAGGTGGGTGGGTGGAGAGATAGATAATTAGAGGGAAATGAAGACGTTCTACTTGATCTAATCCAGCTTGGAGGTGGCAATAAGCAAAAAGGTGGTGATGCACACCAACTGTTAGTGGGATACCAATGGACCAAGAATGGAAATATGAGGGAAAAATTTTCATTCATTGTAGATGAAACCAGTTCTAAAGCCAGACTTTATTGGGTGGAGCTCTGACAATGCCATTGACAGTCCTGCTGCCATTTCTTGAGATGTACATCCTGAGATGTCCTCAGGGACATTGAATACAGAGTCCAGAAGACTGTCAGACTGAGACCAACATCTTAATAGCCTTAACTGCTTTAGCAGTAAGAATGCAAACTTTAAGACATACCACTTCCACTTTCCTGGGAGCCAAATTGGAATCAGGAAAAATAACCTTCTTATTCTCTGTGCCAGGATCACTGCTCTTACAGTAATGGAGATTAATGTAGCCAGGGACACATTGTGAAGGAACAAATTTTACCAAATTGATTGAAGTGAATCTCCTCCATATTTCCAAAGCTCCCTGTGCGTGACTCTGCCACCACCTTCATCACACTTTCCCCTCATTTCCTATTGACTTGACTTTTTTCTCTCCTTGGCTATGAACTCTTTGAGGGCAGGCACCATGTCCAATTCATCTTAACCCTACGCAATGCCTGGCCCAAGGCAGGCACTCTATACATACTTGTTAAATGAACGGTTTGATGGGTAAAAATGAAAGGAAGTGAGAAAAATTATTCCTGAAATCCAAATTGCGAGTAGGCAGACGTCTTTGCTATACAAATACCTCTAAAACTATCTCCCTCTTCAAGAGCAGATTCGCCTTCATTTAGAAAGCCTGTTCAAGGACTCTATTATGTCTAACCATGTAGCTGTTAGTCTTCTGCAGTTTAGTTCAAAGGACTGTGTTAGGCAGGCCTAATTTATAAGAGCTGACTTCATTCATCGGACTGAGTGGTCCAAGGAAGAAGAAAGCCAGTGGAGAGCTAGCCAGGTGAGAAGATCACAGCATAATGTAACAGAAAACTACGGAATTTGATACAGACAGGTGAATGTTGACTGAATTTGTTCAAGGTTTGCATGCCTTTCTCCCCCTCTAAGCTGTCAGCTTCTTTAGGCAAGGACTGAGTCATCTCTGCATTCTCAGCACTGGGTGCAATTTAAGCAGAAATATCGTGAAGATTTTTTCATGTCTTCAGGGAGATTAGGAATGGGAATGAAATGGAATGGGAATGCCAATTCAGGAAGGATGAGAAGGTGGGGCTCTTTCCCAGATGGCCCCTGGGAATGAGATAAGTGAGGAAGAAGAAGGGAGGAAAAAACTTTTATTTAGCACTAACTGTATGCCAGACACTGTGTATAATATTTTACACATATTACAGAAAGCGATTGTTTCCAAAATTTCTGAGGCTTAACTTGTGCCAAATTAACAATATTTCTGAAGTTTGGCTATCTTAACTCTAAAGAGCAAAATAATAAGATTGGATGTGGTGACTTATGTCTGTAATCCCAGCACTTTGGGAGGCTGAGGTGGGAGGGTGGCTTGAGCACAGAAGTTTGAGACTAGCTTGGGCAACTTAGTGAGATTTTGTGTCTACAAAAGGTTTTAAAAATCAGCTGGTATGGTGGTGCATGCCTGTAGACCCAGCTCCTCAGGGGGTTGAGGTGGGAGGATCACTTAAGCCAGTGAGGTTCGAGGCTGCAGTGATCTGTGATCACACCACTGCACTACAACCTAGGTGATAGAGTGTGACCCTGTCTCAAAATAATAACAATAAAAATAATAATTTTCTATGCCAAAAGGTACAGTAACTAATACATTTTGAAAAAGTTGTATTTTAAAAGACTCTTTAATTTTATATAAATCCATCTTGAAAATTAATTGAAGACGGTAGTATATATCCATCGTTGTTTTGCATAGATTAAAAACATGTCTAAAAATAGAAAAACGTAGCATATTATGTAAAACATGCTATGTTTTAGACATGTAAACATACCTACGAAAATAATACATTCTATTTAGTCTTTCTCATAATGAAAATTGGAATTTTCCGTGCTCACTCATCCCCTTAAAACTGGTGAGATACATACTGTACAATTTTTATTCTTTGAAAATGCTTGTTGATCTGTGGCAAATTCTCTTATCCTTAAGAGTTGATGTAATCACATCTGCAAAACCAGAGTATGGTGCAATAACTCTTTTGAGAATATTTCTCAGTACCATCTGTTTGCTCTTCAGAGCCTTTCCTTTCCAAACTTCCTCTTTAGCCTGTGCATCTGGAGTGTTTCTATGAAGTCTATGAGGTGTTCCTCTGTCCTGGCACCCAGGCTAAGATGTCACCCTGTGACCCAGCCTGGTGGTCATTTTGGCCCATCCATCTGGGTTCTTTCCCATCTGTTCTTGAGCTGTGGTGATACTGCAGCCATGTGAAGCCCAGTAGATGACACATTCACACCATTCGCCATGGAAGCCTCCTCTGTTCAATACTCCAGTAAGCATTCCCTAAGCCAAAGCTTGATCCAGTACAAAGCCCTAACTCTCAATTCTCTTCAATTCTGTCAAGGGTGAGAGAGGCGAGGAAGCTACAGAAGAGAAGTTCAAAGCTAGCAGAGGTTGGTTCATAAGGTTTAAGGAAAGGAGCCATCTCCAAAACATGAAAGTGAAAGGTAAAGCAGCAAGTGCTCATGTAGAAACTGCAGCAAGTTATCCAGAAGATCTGTCTAAGATAATTGATCAAGGTGGCTACACAAAACAATAGATTTTCAATGGAGATGAAACAGTATTCCATTGGAAGAAGACTTTCATAGCCAGAGAAGATAAGTCAATGCCTGGCTTCAAAACTTCAAAGGACAGACTGACTCTCTAGGTAGGGGCTAAAGCAGTTGGTGACCTTAAGTTGAAGCCAATGCTTTTACGATTCCAAACATCCTAAGATTTTTAAGGTTTATGCTAAATCTACTCTGCATGTGCTTCATAAGTGGGAAAACAAAGACTGAATGACAGCACATCTGTTTATGGCATAGTTTACTGAATATTTTAAGCCTATTGTTGAGATATACTGCTAAGAGAAAAAAAAATTCTTTCAAAATATTACTTTTCATTGACAATACACCTGATTATGCAAGAGATCTGATGGAAATGTACAAAGAGATTAGTGTTGTTTTCATGCCTGCTAACACAACATTCATTCTGCAGCCCATGGATAAAGAAGTAATTTTGACTTTAAAGTCTTATTATTTAAAAAATACTTTTCACAAAGCTATAGCTGCCATAGATAGTGATTCATCTGATGAATCTAGGCAAAGTAAATTTAAAATCATCTGGAAAAGGGTCACCATTCCAGATACCACATTAGAATGCCACCATTCTAGTGATTCATAGGACAAAGTCAAAATAGCCACATTAACAGGAGTTTGGAAGAAGTTAATTCTAACCCACCTGAATAACTTTGAGGGGCTCAAGACTTCTGTGGAGGAAGTCACTAAAGATGTGGCATAAATAGAAAGAGAACTAGAATAAAAAGTGGATCCTGAAAATGTGACTAAATTACTGCAATCTCACGATAAAACTTGAACACATGAGGAGTGCTTCTTTGGATCAGCAAAGAAAGTGATTTCTGTTGATGGAATCTACTCCTGGTGAAGATGCTGTGAACATTGTTGAAATAACAACAAAGGAGTTAGACTATCACATAAACTTAGATGATAAAGCAGCAGCAGAGATTGAGAAGATTAACTCAAATTTTGAATAAAGTTCTGCTGTGGGTAAAATGCTGTCAAGCAACATCACATGCTACAAAGACATCTTTCCTGTGTAATCCATAAAACAAACTTCATTGTCTTATTTTAAGAAATTGCCACAGACACACTAACCTTCAGATACCACCACGCTGATCAGTCAGCAGCCATCAATCAACATTGAAGCAAAACCCTTTACCAGCAAAAAAACAGAGCTCACTAAAGGCTCCGTATCATTACTGTTTTTTAGCAATAAAGTATTTTAACTTAAGGTATGCTCATTGTTTTTGTAGCCATAAGGCTACCACACATTTAATAGACTACAGGATAGTATAAATATCACTTTTATATGCCCCGAGGAGCTTAAAATTCATGTGACTGACTTTATTGCAATACCCACTTTGTTGGGGTGATCTGGAACCAAACCCACAATATTTTCGAGGTATGCCTACATATCCACTATCTAGTTTTGAACCAATTGATTCAAAATTAAACCAATCAGGCAGATGGTATCCAATGTATCAGTTTTTTTGCTGGTATAGATTAGGTTGGTGAATGTGATTAAGGTGCTGGAGGGATTAACTTCCAATGCTGCACCCAGAATTAGACAGACATATACACGTGTCACAAGCCCAGCTGAACAGCCACCAGTCTCCTCATATGGAGCCTCTTACTACAAAGCTTACAGCACAGAATTAGAACAGAATGTTTTCTTTCTGTGAGCAGTTGACTCCTTAGAGGAAGGAGAGAGAAAAGACTGAGCTACTTTTGCCTAGTTCCTTTCCTAAAGTCATCAATAAGATCAGTCACTCTTGTTGGAAAGGAACCACGGAAGGAGCAGGTAGACAGTAGAGCGTCACTCTCACTGGCCACCCACCACATGGAAGGAAGTACCAGAGTAGGGAATACCCATTGTCCTCCTGTGGAAACCTAAAAACAGCCACATGGAAAAGTGATGAGAAATGTAAACTGGATTTTGTGGGATTTGAGCTGGATGCACTTTTGCATTAGACTGTCTTGTATCTTGAGGAAAATATGATATGTGTTTTTTATGTGTATCACACACACATTCCTTCTGACCGTGACATTGTAGATGGGTGTCTACAAAAGCAATTTTAGTCTATCAAGTAAATTTGTGGGACTTCAAAGTTTCCCCCAAGCCTGCAGACACGCTGTGTAATCTGGCTTTTCTTATGGAAGCTGCCTGAGAAAAAGCTTTGTTTCTCTCTTGCTCTGGGGCCTTTGCCTGGCACTGAGGATTTTGACTCTCTCCATTGGTTGTGAGCTAATGCGGCTTTTTATAGGCTGGTCAACAGGCTACGTGGGTTTGGGGGTGTGGTGGGTATGTTCTGTGGTGTGACTTTACAAGATGTTTCTTTAGTGCATATTCTCCCAGATCTCATTCAGGAGAAGTGGAAATATTCCGCCCTTTTCAATACGCTGTCATCCTCTCTGCTACAGCAGTCTAAGCCTGAGAAGCTATGAACTGTGTGGATAGGCTGGTTTCCAGACTGAGCTCTTAGGTCTGTTTCCACTACAGTGAAGCGCTCAACAACTGGGTGTCCCTTTGAAACAATAAAAGGGATATCACATTTTCCATAGATCCTTAGTTTAGCGTGAAAAAAACATACTCTAGTTATCCTTGATATGTACTATAGTTGGAGTGTTTGTCCTCTCCAAATCTCATGTTGAAATTTGATCCTCAGTGTTCCAGTGTTGGAGGTGGGCCTAATGGGAGGAGTTTGGGTCACTGGGGCAGATCCCTTATGAACAGATTTAACATCCTCCCTGAGGGTGGAGGTGGAGGTTAGGGTGAGGATCGAGTTCTCTATTAGTTCCCAAGAGAGCTGGTTGTTGAAAAGAGCCTGGAACCTCTCCTCCATCTCTTGCTTCTTCTCTCAGCATGTGATGTCTGCACAAGCTGGCTCCCCTTTACCTTCTACCATGAGTGGAAGCAGCCTGAGGCTCTCACCAGATGTCTAATCTTGAACTTTTCCAGACATCAGAATTGTGGGCCAAATCATCTCAATGATGAGCCCTTTTTTCTTTATAAATTACCCAGTATCAGGCAGTCCTTTTATAGAGTGCAAAATGGACTAAGACAATATAATTCTATACATCAATGTCTCCTGGTGCATTATTATTTGTAATACTAGATGGCAAAAAAATCAATTATCATTTGCTGATTTGGACATGAAAAAAGAATTTGAATTGTGTAGAATTTCTCTGGTGCAAGTTGGGTCAAGATCTCAGCCTCTTTTTAGGGCTGAGAAAATGCTCCAGTATTATTGGTATGCAAAGGGCAAAGGAAGCAGGGGCTGAGGCTTACAGTGTGCCAGATGCCATTGTAACTGCTTCACTGGCCTCAAGAATCTCTTTTCATCACAAAAAGGTCTATTATCTCTTCTGGGTCTAATGGGACTATAGTTTCTAAAGCTTTGGGATTCAATTAAAACCAAAATGGGAATGTACTTTAGATTTCATGGTTGGAGCCTTTTTGATTGATCATATTAGATTGTTACTGCCTCCCAAAAATTTTCTCATTTTAATTTATTGAATATGAGTGGATTTCATACCGAAATTCAGTATTTGCCTGTTCATCTATTCAACAACTGCTTATTGAGTGCCCGTCATGTGCCAGGCTCTGTGCTGGGCACTGAGGATTAATATATATTTGAAGAGCTGAATGAAGAGAAAGATATTCTGGCAAATCATTGTAGTTTAAGTAAGCATTATAAAGTGGATTACGAGAAACAGTGGAAGAATAGAAGAGATATGTAAGACTGCCTGAATAAGATATGAGTAACTTCAGCTACACTTGAAAAATGAAGGGTATTTTTCAAGAGAATATGTAGGAGATAGGTCTTCCAGGCAGAGTAGAAAGGCACTGATACCTTAGAGAACATGGCATGTTTGGACAACTTCAAAAAGTTTAGTATCATTGGCATGCAAAAGGTAAAGGAAGCCAGGGCTGAGGCTTATAGTGTGCCAGATACCATTCTAACTGCTTAATATTTACTATCTCACTTAATTTCTATAACACTATAAGAGTAGTACCATTTGCACCATTTTATAAAGAAGCAAACTGAGCCTTGAGGGATTATATAACTGTTCAAGGTTGCTGACCTAGTAGGTGGTAGAAATGAGATTTGACCCTCCTGAAGAAGTGACATTATTAATCACTGTACAAAACTGCTTCCTCCATATTTATCTTCTTACTTCAGCTCACTGAAAAACTTTTCTGGTTTTTGCTCTCATCAGGTATCTGCCAAAGTACTTGTTTTTAATCAAGATATTTTTATCCACAAGGTCAGCAAAGACAGCTGGTGAGTGAAATGCAGCCATTGTACAATATCATCATTCCTTGGCTGAAAGGAATGTGGATCAGACCCTATTTCTCCAAATACAACAATTGCTGAACAGCAAATAATTTCAAGTTCCAATTGGAGGTTCAATTATTATAAGCTAACCAAATTGCAGCTCCACCAGAATCTGGGCTTTAGCTGACCTTGAGCTGTAACGGGAGTTTTGAAGAAAGCTGTGTATTTGAAATTAGAGAATGAGTGTGTTTATGAAAAAGCATTAGAAAAACAGATGCCTTTATCACTTTCACGACTCTGCTTCTCATGAGTCTCTTTTCATTCTCCAAACATGCTAGTCTATGTTGAAGAGCCAGCCTGGGATGATGAAAATCTCAGTGAACCTGTAGCTTAAGATCTCAAGTTTGGTCACTTAGGACACTATAGAAGCTCGAGCATGAAGCTTTCTCTTTTTAAAATCCTTCTCTGTGTAGATGAGGAGATAAAATTTCAGGTTTGGGTGCCAAAATTCCAGAGCTTAAATCCTAGCTTTCCCAATCCCCAAATGTGTGCCCTTGGACAAGATACTTCTTGTGCATTGGTTTCCACATCTGTAAACCAGGGAGAGTCGTAGTACCTACCTTTTGGAGCTGATGGGGAGAGTAACTAAGATAATTCATAGGAGGAGCTTAGAATAGCGTCCAGCACAAACTAAGAATGCAGTAAATGTTAACTTTCATCATTGTTATTTTCTTCTAGTTCTTGACTTCTCTGCCCCATTCAAGGCTAAGTGTTCCCTTAGCCCTACAGAGAGCTAGGAGAAAATCATTCTTTCTCTTTAATTTTTTTTCTACTTAAGGTAAGACTAATGTAAACATCTGTGCATTATAGTCCCTTGCAGGTCTGAAGGATCCAGACCTGTAGCCCCGGTGCAACACATTTGGCACTCAGTGTCCTTTGTGGGCTGCTGCTCCTCCTAACTGACAAGAATTCATTTAGTTCCAGAACAACAATGGCAGATTTACTTCCTTTTTGCTCTCTGGTGGGAATTTCTATCTTATTGCCATAACCAGGCATTATGATCCGTGTATGATGGAAAAACAAATATTGATGAACTTTTTATTTATTTCTTTTAATGAGGGTAAGCTTACTGTTTTAAGTTGAAAAATTCTACTGAAAATCAATCCTATTGCTATGGAAACCATGCCCAATCAGCACTGAAGTGTGGTTACTATATATGTTTTCTGAACATACATGCTATCAGCATTACATTTTGGCACATATTCAACTTTCAATTCTGTTTTCATAGTGTTAAACTAGAGCCCATCAGCTGACTACTTCTCTGTTCAGTCTTTTTAGGATTCCTTGCTATCTTTGGGATGCTGAATCATGTGGTAGAAACCACAAAAATTCTGTGATTTTTTGGCTATGCTACTTCTGTCCTGGGGCAGGTTTCCAGTCTTTCTGATCCAATAAGATTATCTATAAATTCTCTGAACTATAAAAATAAAAACAACATCTCATAAGGTTTGGGTGAAGATCAAATAAAGTGATAATATGAGGAAGTACTTAATACATTCTAAAATGCTATATAAAGGTAAAACAGTTTTGCTTCCAGAAAAGCTACCCGCTGCATAAGTTACACATACCAAATAATCTCTGGAGTTTCTATTTTTTCCTTAGAGTTGGGTTATGAGAAGTATGATGATGTAGGAGATGAATGGAGACCTACTGTGGTAAGAATCTCAGTGACATTACTCACCATCTGTGTAATCTTGGCCAGGTTACTTAACCTTTCTACACTTAACTTTCTTCATCTTTAAAATGAAAATAATAAAATTTATGTCCAGGATTATTTAGTAGATTAGAAAAAAATTACATGTCAAACATGGTGCTTGGCATGATAACCAAGGTAGATAACCACTTAAAAATGGTACTTACTGCTGGAAATAATGATGCTGTGTCCAAACTGACAACATCAAACAAATTCTAAACTACTCAGCAATTTGAAACTGTTTTTTACCAAAGAGAATACCATTTGTCAACAACTGAAAATTTAGAAATAACAACTACTCATAAATTCTGCAACATTTACTGAGTAAATGCACAGAAAGATGAATAGAATGGCAAAGTTCTTATCCTCCATAGTGCTATAACTTGTGGAAGTATAATAAATTTACACACAAGTAATTGTAATGCCTATGATAACTCACTAATAATACTCATGTAACAAGTAATTTGAGTGAATATAATAGAATGATCAAGAATGCAAAAATGAATTCTTTCAAGCCGAATTTCTTGCACAAGAGTCCATAAAAACTCAGAATGAGAGAAACAGGTGCCACAACTCATAGATATGAAGACATGTATTTGTTCGTTCTTCTGTTGCTGATACAGACATACCTGAGACTGGGTGATTTAAAAAGATAAAAAGGTTTAATGGACTTAGAGTTCCACAGGGCTGGGGAGACCTCACAATCATGGTGGAAGGCAAGGAGAAGCAAGTCATGTTTTACATGGATGGTAGCAGGCAAAGAAAGAGAGCTTGTGCAGGGGAACTCCTCTTTATAAAACCATCAGATGTTATGAGACTTATTCACTGTCATGAGAACAGTATGGGAACAGCTTGCCCCCATGATTCATTTACCTCCCACCAGGTCCCTCATACAACACAACACATGGGAATTCAAGATGAGATGTGGGTGGGGACACAGACAAACCATATCAAGACAGCAGTGATATATCTGTCCCTGCAAAGTTTTGCAGAGTCTCTGACTGACCCTAAGGTTGAAAGTCAAATTGGAGAAGAGAGTGCTAATTATTATACAGGATGACTTTGGACCTTACCTCAGCCTAATAATTACCATTGATACTAGTATAGTCACCAAAACATTCAATCTGAAGAGAGAAGTTGATAATATATGGTCTCTCTGAGCCAAAATTGACCCTTGATGAAGAGACAAAATTGGTCTATATTGAAACAGAACTATGAGTAACTCAATCAAAGAATGCTAAGTCAGTAGAGCCAAGAAAGAGGAGGCATCTCATTTTCAGTTGTACAGATTATTCAGCTTGGTTTATTTAGTAAATTAAATGTAGTCATATCTTAGTTGTAATGCACATAAATAATACTTTGGCCATGGATCAAATGTGACACATTTTAATAAATTTCTGAAGCAATAACAACAACTACATGTACTCATTTTCATCTTCACACACACATGTTCACACACACACATGCATACACACACACACACACACACACACACACACACACACACAAGTGGACCCTGAATTAGGATACTCTTCATAACTCAGAGAATTATTCTCCTCCCACCAGCGGGGTGAAATGGCTATTTTCTTTTCTTTCTTTCTCTTCTCTTCCCATCCTTTCCCTTCCTTTCCCTTCTTTGTTCTTTTCTCCACTTGTGACTCCCTCCCTTCTTTTAAACCTTTTTTTCCCCATCTCTGATTCTAAGGACAATGGGATGCCAGTGGAAGGGCAAATCAGTCATTTAGAAATGGCAAATCTCTCAGACTGTTATACCAGTAGTCTCATTTGGAATTTTCAGCACAGAGATAACAATGTGTGCCTCCAGATGGATGGTGGGTCTAAATCTTTCCTCAGACTTCCTTTGTGGGAGGCATTTGAGCATTTATTGAGCCTTTCTAGGGAGAAATGCCTTGAAGAACGAGATGATGCTGTACTGAGTCTATAGTGCACTCCAGAGAGGATATGCGGAAGCATATTTAGAATAGTTCTCTTTCCCATAAGGAAATTGAATGAGAATGAACATTTTCCCTGAGTCAAGTGGATGCAGAATCATAGAAACTCGATGAGTATCTATTGAGTGAATAAATTAGCCAATGAGGAAAGAGGAAAAAGGGTTTATGAAGGTAAAAAATGGAGAATGAGGGAGTAAGATTATCTAAAGCTCCACAATAACCTATATCTGCTTACATTTTCTTCCTTTAATTGTAGCTTCTAGTTTTCCTCTCAGCATAGTCTTCCTGTACTGTATCTTCTCAGTCAGACCTCCACATTCTCTCTCTCTCTCTTTCACACACACACACACACACACACACACACACACACACACTCCGACAATTCCTACTGATCCGTACTGAATCTCCATTACTGAACCTTGGCTAGGTAGACCTCATTCCCTGTAGACATGTCTGATACCAGTTCTCCAATATTAGAGACCCAACTATCCACCATGGTATTCCAACAACATTGGCCACCTTACTTAGGTTCATCTGTGTGAAAGTCCTTTGGGTCCTGATGTTCCCATTCAGAGGGTCTTATGTAAAGATCATGGTCTTGTGGGAAAATCAAGGAGACTTATTCCAACTCCTACCCATGTCCCAGAGACCTTCTGTCTGGAGCTGTTGCACTAACTTGGTCTGCTGAACAGTAGGGAAGTGTTGTTCCTTTGTGTGAAGTCTCCCAAAAGAATAGGTTTTCAAACTGGGGTGAGTCAAAATAGAGAGGATGTAGAGCAGGATGTCAAAAAGGGAAGGGTCAGGCCCTCATCAAACCCTTCCATGCGTGGAGAGCTCTAGACCCATCTTGGACTGACTTCTCGCCCTTTGGCTTTTCATTTTAGACACACAGCCCCGGGCTGCCTTCCAAGAGCTTGAGGAGCTCAGAGCAACAGTGTAATCTGTAATGATGAAATCTTATGTCCAGCTATTCTCTTTTGCCCATAACAGACATCTTAGCCTTAGATATAACACTCAAAAAGAGCGGTGCTCTTTCAAGTTTATACTAGATACATTCCTGGTGCATTATTGTCTATATGTTGTATAAAATGAAAGGAAAAATGCTCACTTAAATTATTTCTTTGTGATCACATTATAAAATGAAATACTTTAATACTTCAGGACCAAATAAAGCAATGCCTACACCAACAAAAACCAAACAACAAAAAGAAAGTACAAGCTTTATGCTCAGTAGTAGGTCATAATTAGATCTGCAGCAAGTTGGATAATATGATAAGAAACAGAATGGAGAGGAATATAATTAACCAGTGTAGTGTGACTTCTCCATGTGATGGGTGCTAGAGTTTTGAGAGCTGATGAGACCCCACTTCTAGCCTAGATATAAAAAGCAGTGAGCCAGTGGGTCAGAAGCTGACTTTATTAACCACCAGACCTCAGACACCAAGGAACTTCATCCACCCTTTCATGTGTATTCTTAATATTGACAGTATGCTGGTCTGTTAAAGAGCACTTTCTCTGAGTCTTAGCTGTCTTTCTTGTTCAGTCTTCTAATCCCACTCCAACCTTTATGGACTGGTCTAGCTGAGAACAAGACAGATCTGGGTTTAAATTCTGCTCTGCCACTTGATGATCTATGATATTGGGCAAATTATTTCACCTTCTAATCTTAGCTTTCTCATCTGTAAAGCAACACATATATCAGAGTTTTCCTAAGCATTCAATCATATAACACAAACGAACTTTCTGGGACACTTAAAAAAAAGTAGACATGCAACAACTTAATTCTCTTCCCACCTCTTTCACAGGAAACCAGGTAAAATGTCCCTGAGCCTAATCTACTAGTAATAATAGCTATATTGTTGATTCTAAGGTATGCTTTTGGCATTTAAACCTCTTGGAATTAGCACCATCTTATTGTCTTGGATAGTCACACGGAAGTTGTGACATGGCTGTTGTTGCTCACACAGGTGTGAACTTATCGTTATTCCTGAAGGCATGACTGAACCTATACCTCTTCTGACCATTTAAGAAGAATTTGAGGAAGAGATGTACATTCTGGTTGTGGGTGTACAATTTTCCACAACTTCTGTTAAGATAAAAACAACATCCTAGCATCAAAACTTGCAAAATAGGTGTAAGCAGCATGAAACAAAATATCAGAGACAATAGTGGAGCTCTTCTTGAAGAACAGAAGAATGACCAATGCACTTGATGGCTCAGAGGACAATATCAAGTGCAAGAACCTGGGCATCTTTGGACTCAACAGAAAGTAATTCAGAAGAGTCAGACTCTAAAAGTGAAGAGGTTTTCAGAATACCTTCACTGATTTATTTTGCTATATTTTCCCCTTCAGTATACACAAAAAATGATATATAATGAAAAGCTATGTCTATATAAGTCTTAGAGAGCTATTTTGAGATGAACACAACAAAAAACTCAGTGATAAGAGAATATTATGTCAAAATTTAATTGGGAATATTTTTCAATCTTAATGGCACATAAAATAATGATTCAGCTTATAACTACTGGCATCTCAGAGTCACTAAACTATGACAAAAGTGCACTGCGGTTTTTTATAAGAAGTAAATGAGACTGTACATGTGAGAACATATGGCATGCAATAGTCATCCAACACATATTAATTGGATCTCATTCTGAATTGGTAGTCATAGACTCTTAGATTTAGAAGTGACCTCAAAGACTATTTTCCTGGAAAGATCTCTACAATGAAAACTAGAAAACATTGATGAAAGAAATTGAAGAGGACACAAAGAAATGGAAAAATATTCATGTCCATGAATTGGAAGAATCAGTATTGTTAAAATGTCCATACTACCCAAAGCAACCTACAGATTCAATGAAATCCCTATCAAAATACCAATGACATTCTTAACAGAAATAGAAAAAAAATCCCAAAATTTATATGGAACCATGAAACACCCAGACTAGCCAAAGGTTTCCTGAGCAAAAAGAACATAACTAGAGGAATCACATTACCTGACTTCAAATTATACTACAGAGCTATAGTAACCAAAATATTAAAATAGCATGATACTGGCATAAAAACAGACACATAGACCAACGAAATAGAATAGAGAACCCAGAAACAAATTCACACACCTACAGTGAACATATTTTCAGCAAAGGTTCCAAGAACATACATCAAGGAAAGGATAGTCTCTTCAATAAATGGGCTGGGAAAACTGGATATTCATACATAAAAGAATGAAACTAGGCCCCTACCGCTCTCCATATAAAAACTCACTTCAAAATGGATTAAAGAAGACTTAAATCTAAGACCCGAGACTATGGAACTACTGAAAAAATTAGAGAAACTCTCCAAGACATTGGACTGGGCAAAGATTTCTTGAGCGATACCCCACAAGCACAGGCAACCAAGGCAAACATGGACAAATGGGATTGCATCAAGTTAAAAAGCTTCTGCACAGCAAAGGACAAAATCAACAAAGTGAAGAGACAACCCATGGAAGGGGAGAAGACACTTGCAAACTACCCATCTGACAAGGGATTAATAACCAGAATACGTAAGGAATTCAAACAACTCTACAGGAAAAAAACTAACAATCTGATTAAAAATGAGCCAAAGCTCTGAACAGACGTTTCTCAAAAGAAGACATGCAAATGGAAATCAGGTATATGGACAGGTGCTCAGCATCATTGTCAGAGAAACGCAACTCAAAACTGCAATGGGATATTCACCTCAACTCAGTTAAAATGGCTTTTATCCAAAAGACAAGCAAAAATAAATGCTGGCGAGGATTTGGAGAAAAGGGAAATCATACACAATTTGTGGGAACGTAAATAGTACAATCAGTATGGAGAACAGTTTGAAGGTTCCTCAAAAAACTAAAAGTAGGTATCCCTGAATTTAAAGTTGGAAATTAAAAACAAAAACAAAAACAAACAAACAAGCTAAAAATAGAGCTTCCATATGATCCAGCAATCCCACGAATAAGCATATACCCAGAGGAAAGGAAATCCGTATATCAAAGAGATAGGTGCACTCCTATGTTTACTGCAGCACTATTCACAATAGCCAAGATTTAGAAGCAACTTATGTGTCCCACAACAGATGAATGGATAAAGAAAATGTGGTACTTATAAACAGTGGAGCACTATTTAGCTGTAAAAATGAATGAGCTCTTGTCATGTATCACAACATGGATGGAATTGGTGGTGGTGATGTTAAGTGAAATAAACCAAGCACAGAAAGACAAACTTTGCATGATCTCACTTATTTGTGGGAGCTAAAAATTAGAAAATTGAACTCATGGAGACAGAGAATAGAAGGATGGCTACCAAGAGCTGGGAAGAGTAGTGGAGGGGTGAGGGGAAGGGGAATTGGGAAGGATAATGGATACAAAAATATAGTTAGAAAGAATAAATAAGACCTAATATTTGATAGCACAACACAATGACTATGATCAATAACAGTTTAAGTTTATATTTTAAGGTAACTAAAGGAGTATTGCCAGGTGCGGTGGCTCACGCCTGTAATCCCAGCACTTTGGGAGACCAAGGCAGGAGGATTGCTCTAACTCAGGAGTTTTGGACCAGTCTGGGCAACATAAGTGAGACCCCATCTCTATTTAAAGTAACTGAAAGAGTATCATTGGATTGTTTGTAACACAAATGATATATGCTTGAGGTGATGTCCATTTACCCTGACATGATTATTATGCATCTGTATTAAAACATCTCTTGTACCCCATAAATATATGCACCTACAATGTACCCACAAAGATTAGACAATTTTTTTTAAACGGTGATTTTCCTGGAGTGCTTATATTCTGTGAGTTATACTGGTGCTAGCCATGTCTCTAGGCCACTTTGAGAATTTATCAGACACAGGCATTACATAATATCAAATACCTGGCCACAGAGCAGAGCCTGAACCAGAAGTTAGTCATGCCTGTGCTGGTGCCGACCTGCTGCTAGGGCTTAGCCCCACAGACATGCTCTACTGGATGGCAACTGCCCCCAATGCAGGGAAGCAGAGCCCAAGAAACAAAGTAGCAGAGGAACAAGGAAAGCAAGAAGAAAAAGCAGAAGATGGAGGAAACCTGAAAAACCCTAATTCACTCAAATCTAGCCTATAGTTTGGATTTAGTTGATGCTTTCCTCAATTTCCCATCATTTGTGAGATGCGTACAAGGAAATAAAGATACCTTTTAGCTGGTTATCTATAGTTCTCATTTCTTGTCAACCGATTCAATGATCTTTTTTCTTAAAGCACCTTTATAAGGTCTATAGAGATTGAATTTTTAAGTAATTATAATGCCTAGGACAAGTTAATAAAATACTCAGAACACTTCTGTGTCTGCAATTCACAACAAGCACAAAGACACTGTACAGATCACAATTTGTTTTCCAGCAAATTGTTTTAGGTAGCAACTCTCTTGCTTATGAATTTTGGGAAATGGTAATTTTCCTTAATGCATGGCATATTTACCATAATTTAAAAAGCATGTAGATTTTGTTCTCAGTTCAGTTTCCAAAAGCACAATCTGTATTATGTTGCTACTACATTTAACATATGCAATATATTTATAATTAAGCCTATGTATACTTTTTATATATAACTTTGCATGTTTAATATAATTATATATGATACATATGAATCTGAATAAAAGTGAGAAGGGAGCTACCCCTACTGAATGATGCCAGCATCAGGCACTGAGCTAAGTATTTCATATTGATTATTTAATTCTTCATAAATGTTCTGGAATGTACCTTTTAAGATAACTTTGGTTGCTTCCTTAATTCTGGAAAATTGTTTTCCACATCTTTTAGAAGCCATTTCTAAGGGACAGAATGTTTGTTGTCAGATCCTTAAAGTTGGTAGCATTCTATGTAGCTGTCTTCCACCACTTAGGAGGTAAGTAAACTGAGGCCAGTGGAGATGTCTTTGAGTTATTATAAGAATAGGCTTAATTCTGAGCAAGACTAAATTGAAACCAATTATGTGGAGAAGGAAGATGCAGTAAATCATCATCAATTCCCACCACCACTCAATTCTCTATTTCCCTTGTAATTGGATGCTTTCAAGTGTGTGTTTGTTAAGGCTTTAAACTGGTCTGCTTTTTCTAACCAATTTAGATGTTTTTTAAAATAGGAACACAAGATAATAAAAGATGTCCAAGTGTTTTGTTCATTGAAAATTCTTTAAACTTTCGGGTGTTTTCCTTACTAATTTTTCAAATTTCATAGCCTAATTGTGCATTCATTCCTTTGGAAGTTTGCCTCGCTTATCAGTCATTTGAAACACTAGCCTTGATAGCTGGTTAGCTATTAACTTGCTAAAAGTAAAAATTACTTACATTTATACAGTATAGTGTTTTTAAAATTTTTTATTATGCTTTACGGTCTGGCGTACATGTGCAGAATGTGCAGGTTTGTTACGTAGGTATACAAGAGGCACAGTGTTTTACAGTTTGCAAAGTACTTTTACATGCTTTGCATGATTTAATTCTTCATTCATTCCTGTGAGGTAGAAAGAGCAAGTACCTAATCCCCATTTTACAAATAAAAAATAAGAAAATTAAGCCTTATTCATTTTTGAAATAAAGAAAATGGTGAAGACTTAAAGGTTTTTCTAGTTTGGTTCCTCCCCACTTAGCATTACCCTTGAACATTGACCTGTAATGCTTTAATGCTTATTAATTGCTTAGTTTATTGTGTTAAGTATTATTAAGGTAAGAGGTGGTAAGGAAGATATTCAAGCATACATAAAAGTGTAATACATATTCCTTGCCTTCAGGAAACTTTAGTCAGGTTGGGAAGATGTAATCACAGAGGAAAACAGCTATTAATTCAAAGCAGACTTCGATATGGTACATGAAGACTTAAAGCAACAAATGAGGCCCGTGAGCATGCAGAGGAATGGAGAGATATTAGTCAGAGTCCTGGCAGGAAGCAGATGGCAGATTCAAATTGGGTAATTCGAGGAGAGCTTAATTGTTTAAAAAAGTTATTTACAAAGGTGAGTGCTGAGTAGAAGAAAACCAAAGAAAACGTTCAGTATTTGGAGAGTGAGGGAGCCAGTCAATGTGCTCAGTTTCCTGGGTCGGTGGGAGGAGAGGGTAGAGAGTGGAGCTGGAGGGATAAACAGAACACACTAGCCTTGAAAGAATCACCGTATGCTGGAATGCTGGGGGAAGGCTGGGGGAGGTAAGAAGGCACCTTAGCTTCCACCAAAGAGTACAAGTAGAACATACAAGTGTAGAAGAGAGACGAGGGCACTGCATTCAGAATGAACACAGCATACGAGGGTTCAGATTGGGAATTATGCTCATTCTGGAGTGACAAAGGGCAGAAAGCGGGATGTAAAATTACAAAATAACTAGGGACCAAATTGCACAGGCCTTGAATACCAAGCTAA
Organism: Cheracebus regulus; assembly: GCA_963574635.1. Classification (NCBI taxonomy): domain Eukaryota; kingdom Metazoa; phylum Chordata; class Mammalia; order Primates; family Pitheciidae; genus Cheracebus; species Cheracebus regulus. The sequence continues at coordinate 65,744 of CAUYQU010046122.1, read as the reverse complement.
GGAGTTTGTACCTGATCCTGAGAACAGCAGCCAGCAAATGTTTTAAAATCAATAATGAAGCTGGTATCTTAGGAAAATTAATCTATATTAATACAAGAACTGGTTTGGAGGAAAGAAGTGAAAGTGGCAGAATGTCTGGCTTAGACACAATATCCCAGCATGAGGTAAAGAAGGGCAGTGAGAAGAAAAAGGGGAAGAAACAGACATCAGACATAATGAAGGAAGGCTCAGTCCTCTTGAATGCTAGGCTGAGCAACTCATGCTGGGATGTGCTTCCATCCCAAATGGTAATCCTGATTAAAATGCACCGTAAATAAACTAGACAAATACTCCTTAGGTTAGACACTCATGGACACAGGGCTGGCTGGGGTATGAAAACAGCTTGGCCTAGACCCAGAAGATGTGGTTTGAATCACTACTTTGCCACATACAAGCTGGATGTTCTTAAGCAGCTTGCCTGGTCCCTCTGAGCCTCCACTTATATCCTCAAAATGAGACACGAACACTTACCACATAGGATGATTGTGAGAATTCAGTCAGCAAGATCTGTGGACTGCAAGGGACCACATGGGGGTGTGTGTGATAGTTAGCATTATGTCTGACCCCGCTGAACACCTTGTCTCTCTGGGCAGGGCAAGTGGAGAAAGGAAGCAGGCCCTTGCCAAGACATTAACTAAAGCCCCCATTTCTCTTCCTTGCCAGAGCTGCTGTGTGATCAGGTTTGATTGATCACTATAAGCCTCAGCCTTCTAATTAGTCTTCCCCTGCAAGTTATGGCTATACATTTTATTTGACAAGATTGTATTTATTTATTTTAAAAACCTTGGTTTATTTTCATTCTTCCAGCCCATGACCCCAACAGATTTTTTTCTGTTCTTTTTCCCTGAGCTTGCCACTAATGAGCTGAAGATAATTCCCCCTACTCCCCCACCCCCTCCGACCCCACCCCAGGTGCTCGGTAATTTTTGTCCTAAGTATTTAGCAACATGCTGAAATACAGATTAAAGCAGTGAGCCCATTTAAAGAAAATGGGTGTGTAATTTGGTTGTTTTTACCTTTATGAGGTTTCTGTGCAGAGGCCTCTGTGGATGTCCTAATGAAAGTACCACTTTGATTTTCAGGCAATTTTACATACAATGTTTTCTTCCCTCTAGAGAGTGTCTGCAGATCTGGTAATAGCTGTAAAACAACATGGCCACACTAAGATACAGAGGCTAAGTAGCTAATTGGTTAGTCTTACTCACCAGCTAAGGCTTAAAGCCATGAAGTCCAAGTTCATGCTTTCACAAGTTACAAATGACCACCTGCCATGGAACTCTGTGGTTGACTTTCAATAACTGAAATCATTACTTTACTCTAAGTCCAGGGATCCCCTTTCCCAAAAGTTTGACAATAATTTGTGTGTGTGGGGGGGGGGTGGTGCAGAAAATAATAGTTCGTAGTAGAAAATTTGAGTCTCATTGCCCTGATTTTTAAAGTTCCACAATGTTTATAAGTTGATATTAAACTTTTCATTCAACATCAACTTATAAAAATCAACAAAGCCCTTGTGAAACCCACTGCACTGTGCTAGATGCTTGAGGAGAAAGGCACAGGCTTTTAAGACATGGTTCCTCTCCTCTAAGTATTTAGTGGGGACATAAGACCCAGGTAATGATTAATAATCTTATCCTCTGCTTTGCCTCAGTCACTTACTCCATAGTTATACTCCAGACCTGGTCATTTCCTGCATCTGCTCTTAGACCTACTGATCTTATCTTTCCAGGCCATTCCTCAATATTCCAACTCCAACAATTCTTCAACCTCACTAGGACCTATGCTCTATCCATTCACCATCCCTCACTCCCATAAAAATCTTCAGTTCCCTCTGGACTTAGCTTACATTCTGTGGTCCATTATTAAAAACAGCTTTCTCATTCACTCTCTAGTCCCTTTTCTTTCCTTTCCTTCATCACATCTGCTTGATGAAACCCTGGTTAAATCCAGCTTCCTGCCTCTTCTACAACCTACACCCCTGCAGCTGATTGTGGCTGGGGAAAATCCCCACAACCACACTGACAAATCTCATTTTAATCTCATGACTAATAACCACAGTGGGTTGGTTCAATCAACCCATTCAATCCTCTACTTTCCTATCACCACTGTACATGTTCTTGTCTTTCTTCAAATCTGCAGCAACTCCTCTGACTTTTTACCTTTTTCTCATTCACTGGGTTGTGGTGGGGGTGGGGTGGGTAGGGTTGGTGGAGATAGAAGCTCTCAGAAGAGACCTTCCCTATTCTCCGAACTCCCACTTCTCCCAGCTGACTGTCCATCTATGTCCTGCCTTCTTTCCCGATGCTATGGATGATCTAGTTGGGTTTCTATTTAAAGCCAAGCTTTTACACTGTGCACTTGACCCCATCCTTTTTTGCCTATCCACAACCTTATTTCCAGCAATTGTCTCTTCTCTTTCCTGCTCAACAATATTTCTTTTTCTGTTGAGTCACTGCCAGCAGCATAGAAATACACTGAGTTACCACCCGTCTCAAACAGAGAACCTTCCTTGACCCGACTTTCCCCTCTAGCTACCGCTTCCTTTGCAGCAGAAGGCTTTTAAGCCCACTGCTTCCAATTCCTTGTCTCAACTTTTCATTCTCAAAATTGCTCCCTGAAAACTGCTTTTATCAATATCTCCAGTGACCTCTACATTATCAAATCCAATGGCCAATTCTCAGTCGTTACCTTGTTCAATTTATTGGCAGCATTTTACACCATTGCTTACTTCCTTCTTCAGTTGCTTTTTTGGCTTGGCTTCTGAGACATCACCCTCATTTCTTCTCACTGCTTGCTCCATCCCAGTGTCTTTTCCTTGTCCTTCACTTCCCAAGTCCTGCCTACTGGAGTGCTCCGGGAATCACTCTTTCACTGATTTCCCCAGGATCATAGCTTTAAATTTTATTCATATATTTCATTCCCAAATTCATATTTCAAGCCTAGATTTTATTCCCATATTTATATTTCAAGCCTAGATTTTGCCTCTTAAAGACCAGACTCATAGCCAACTGCCTACTGAATCTCCACTTGGCTAACAGACATCACCAAGTCAACAGATGCCAAAATGAACACCAGACTCTTCCCCCTACTCAAAAACTTCTCCTACTTACTATCTTCTGTGTCTTCTCGGTTGTTCAGACGAAAATCCTTGGAGTCATCCTTGACTCCTTTCTTTCTCCTCACACCACATCAGATAATTTTTTAAAAATTGCTTCTTTAAAATATACCCAAGCTCTGACCACTTTTCAACACCTCCATGACTACCATCTCATCCAAGCTGCCATTATCCCTCGCTTCTTACTGAAAAAATCCCTTAACTTTGTTTTTCCTTCTCTCTTTATTCCTCTGAAGTTCTATTTTCAACACAGCAGATGGCGTGAACCTTTTAAAAAAAAATCTAAGTAAAATAATGTGACTTTTTTTTTCTCAAAACCCTCCCATGGCTTCCTGACTGACTCAGGTTAAACATGAAAGTCCTCTTCATCATCACTTACGAGATCCTACCTTTCTGTCTTCATCTCCCAATACTCCTTCTCTGGCTCACTCTGCTCAGCCACACTGGTGTCCTTCCTAGAACCTAGGCCTTCCTAGGCCTCGGGGCCTTTGTGTGGGTTAGATCCTTTATGCTGAGATCTCTTATCCCACAGGTTCCCCATGGCTCACTCCTTCTACTCCAGTGTCCCCTCAGCGCTGCCTTTCTTGACCCTCTGCCTTGACATGAAATCATCTCTCTCCCACTCAGGGGCTCCCCTTTCTTCTTGCTTGATTTCGTTTTTCTTCATAGTACTTACCATTATTTGATTTACTACATCTCGTTATTTGTGTATGATCCTCTCTCCTCACTATACTGTAAGCTCAGTGAGAAGGGACGTTTTGTTCATGGTTGTATTTCCAGCACCTTGAACAGTGCCTAGTACAGAGAAGGTACTCAAGAAATATTTGGTGAATGAATGAATTCAAAAAATGAACACCTATGACCTTTATTGTTCTCTCAGAGAAGGTACAGTATCACAGACTGGAGTCAGAGAAGGCTTTGATGAGCTGGTAAATCCAGGCATTAGAGGATGGATGGGCTTTTGACAGGGTTAGGAAAAGCATTCACGTGAGGGAGCATACTAAAAAGTTGAAGAAAAAGAACTCCAACAACATTTATTGAGCACTTACTATATGCCAAATACTTTACATTCATTATCTCATATTATCCTTATAATGACTATAGCAGAGAGGTATTATTATTTCCATGTGAGAAATGAGGAAAATATGTTTTAGAGATTTTTAAAAGTAGCTTTCCAATAAAACCTATGGTTGGTAAATTGTAAGACATTTTTGTAATTGAGGCTTTGCTGACTCCAGAGCCCATTTTCTTTCTCTTTTTATATCTTATCATCATCATCACCATTCCTAGTGTTATTTAAGTCCCCGTTCTCTCCACCTGGCATACTCCCTCCCGTACTACATGAATGGTGACCTTTGTTAGTGCTCAACTCAGTGATACATAAACAATATAAATATTAACAAAATATATTCTCAAATTTTTCTCATCAACCTCATGAAGATTAAGGCTTCTTGGACTTACTTAAATTGGTGGCAGTACAAGCTTTCAGCCTCATGGCCAGCATTACCAAGCCATTTCCCCAGAGGTCCCCTCAGCATGAAACATCTGTCTACTTATTTCTTTGCTGAGCCTGAATGGAATATTCCATCTCTGAAAAATAAACTTTGTGCTTAAATTGAAATCTTTATTCCTATCTGGCAAATTGACTATATCCTCCACAATTGGAAGCAAGTGATGTATCTGCTGCCATCAGCTACAAAGCACTGGACGCCCACAGTGCTATTTATTAGATTTAACATGAATTCCAGGTGAATCTGATCCAGCAGCCACAAAAAGTGAATATTAAATTAATTGCTATTCTATTTCTCCAGAATGCCTGATATGGAAAAAGCGATTGAATCTGAACACGGTCAGAAATTTAAAATTAAGTTTTGTTCACCACTGAAATTCATGAGACTGCCAGAAAGGAGAGAAAGAAAAATTTTTGTTGTTTTTTACAAAATCCATTGCTTTTGAGAATAAAGTAAAAAACATTTATTAGTCAGCTTTGCTGGGGGCAACAAACAACCCGAAAATTTCGTTTACTTACAACAAAGGTTTACTTTTTACTCGTGTTACATGTTAGTTATGGGTCATTGTGGGGTCAACTGTGGAGCTGCTCCATGGATCACATTCATTACAGAACTTGGCTGAAGGAGCGGCTCCTCTATGGAATAAGCCCTTCTAGTGGCAGAGGGAAAAAAGCTAGAGAGCTGTTGTCAACAGGGAATGGCCTGAAGGAATCTGTTGACATGTCACATGACCGAGTTTCATATCAGTGGGGCAGAAATGTGTACTGCCCCCACGGTGGGCACTGAAAGTCCAATGGCAATGACTGGAGATGCATAATTCTCTTACAGGAAGGAAAAGTGAAGTGCTGGGAAGCATAATAAAACCTACACCACACTCCTTATCCTAGCATAAAACACAGCTGGCCTTGTCTCCCACCATTTCTTATCTTGTCTGTGTTCTGGCCACATCGACTGGTCTTCTATCTTCCTAAATACCACATGATCCCACACTTTCATGTCTGTTTCCTAAGTTGGAAATGCAATTCCCTTCATTTTCTGCCAAGCAGAGTGGCTCTCAGCCTTCAAGGTCCAGTTTACATTCTACTCACATTATAAAGCCTTTCTCAATGCCCCCAGTTGAAATGAAGCACTCCTCCTTTGGAGCAAACGGGCAGACTGGCTGTACATCTAACCAGCTCTAATTCAATCTTACCCGGTAAGCCGGTAAGCCTGGTAACTTTTGTGGTAAGTTCTTTATTGGTAAATCTGGATAAAAAGCTACTGAAGGTGGGGATGTGGAGGCGGGTGGATCACTTGAAGTCAGGAGTTCAAAATCAGCTGGCAAACACAGTGAAACCCATCTCTACTAAAAATACAAAAAAATTATCCTGGCATGGTGGTGAATACCTGTAATCCCAGCTACTCTGGAGGCTGAGACAGGAGAATTGCTTAAACCCAGGAGGTGGAGGTTACAGAGAGCTGAGATCACACCACTGCCCTCCAGCTTGGGCAACAGAACAAGACACCATCTCAAAAAAAAAAAAAAAAAAAAGCTACTGAAGGACAGAGACTAGGGATTCCTTCTCCTGGAGCTTCTCTCTAGCCTCATTGGGGTCAGAGTCTTGGCCATAATACATGTTTAATAAACTAAATTAATGACTAAACATGTACATATTCACCATCGAGATTACCCTTAGTGTGAAATTATGTCTTTTCTATAGCAGGCATATGTAGCAAACCATGTGGAGAAATCTGTTAGCACTCTTCTTCAGTCACAACAGTTGTGAAGATTATCCTCTCGGTTCTGCAGTATAGACCCTACCAGTTGTGTGCATGTGTCTGTGTGTGAGATTCCTACCTTCCCAGCAATAAGGCATTTTGGATGCCATGTTTTCACAGGAACATTGAGTCCCTTGCCAACGATAGCTGCTTTAAGAAGCGGTGTTTTCTTCCTTCGTTTTCCCTGCCGCAGCATCTCTCATTTGACATTCTGGGTGAAGCTCTTGTTTATGGCCATATAACAGGAGGGAGCAGAGAAGATGGGCCGCAGGAGCAGAGCTGTGATGAAGTGGAAAGACAGGGAAACTTAGCAAATCTGGCTTAGATTTCTGTCTCTGCTCCTTACTAGCTTGGTGGTCTGGGGTGAGCCACTTGATTCTACTATCTCTTTAATTTTCTTTGTTTAAACAAGAAAAATAGACCAAAAAAGATAAAGAATACAAGAATGTTGTATAATGGTGAATAGAGTCCAGCACATTGCGGGAGCTCATTATCATCATGACATGCTTTGTGCTTAGAAAAAGCAGTGCTGGGGAATCTTTTGCTCCAGAATAAATCACTGATGTGCTTAGTATCATTACCTAAATGATCTTGATGTGTTGCCAGTATGGAATGGGCCACTTGATTCCCAATTTTCTTCCTTAGTCTCATCCCATCTGGTTACCTCTGGGTCTTAATAAATCCATAAGTCAAATGGATGTTTTCAAACTTAATAATCCTCAGCCTGTCTCATATGAGATAAGTGAAAAAATCAAGGATCATGGTAGTGAAAACTAAGGATAATTACCCTACCTTTCTAGTTGCTAGGAATGCCAGACTTTACTGAGAATTTGGGAAGGAAATTATACGCTCATGATCCTCGGGGTCAGTCCCTTTCACTTGGTTTCAAAAAATGAGAGGTCATAGATCAGAGAATCAAGCTATCACTTTCGGGAATGCTCTTTTCTTTTTCCTACTCAATGAATATACTGGATTTTATCAAAGAAATCTGAAAGGTCCTTTGAATAGACATCATATGCAAAATTTTTTTCTTCTCTTCAGATGGGCAGAAGATCATGGGTTTTGTCCGATTTCAGAAGAGCACAGAGAAGTCAATTTTCAATAACTCTCTGTTGTTGAAAACAATAATTGTATTAGTCAGGGTTCTCTGGAGAAACAGAACCGAGAGAGAGAGAGAGAGAGAGAGAGAGAGAGTGTGTGTGTGTGTGTGTGTGTGTGTGTGTGTGTGTGTGTAATCCATTTTAAGGAACTGGTTCACACTATGTACTGTGGGGGATTGGCAAATCCTAAATCTGACTGAAAGCCACTGGGCTGGAGACTCAGAGAGTTACAGTTCACATTCAAGGCAGTCTTCTGGCAGAATTCCTCCTTGCTCAGGAGAGGTTAGTCTTTGTTCTGTTAAGGCCTTCAATTAATTGAATGAACCCCACCCATATTATGGAGGGTAATCTAATTTATTCAAAATCCACTGATTTAAATGTTAATATTATCCAAAAATTATATTCGCAGAAACATCTAGAATAGTATTTGACCAAATACCTGGGCACCATGGCCCAGCCAAGTTGACAAATAAAATTAACCCTTACAATAATATAAAACAGAAAACATCCTATTGAGATGAGAAGTAGAATCACAGGAACTGAGAATGAAAAGGAACCTTTGAGACCATCTAGTCTGCCCTTTCTCCACCTTGGAGATAAGAAAAGTGAGGCTCAGAGACTATCCACCTCTTTGGCCAGAAAGCTGGAACTAGGTCATGGGCTTCTTGAATCTTTCTACAACTGCCAAATCCAGTCTTGTTTTTTTCTTTTTAACTCATCATGAGACACAGTTTAATACCCTTTCATGAAAATTAGATAGGGTCAAGTTTCAATTTGAGTTATCTGTGTGGCAATTGGAAGGCAAATTTCAATTAGACCAAAGTTTATTTCTTGACACATTGTATAAAAATGTAATATGTGGGCCAAACACAGTGGCACATGCCTGTAATCTCAGCACTTTGGGAGGCCAAGGCAGGTGGATGACAAGGCCAAGAGATAGAGATCATCCTGACCAACATGGTGAAACCCCATCTCTACTAAAAATACAAAAAATTAGCTGGGTGTGGTGGTGTGCACCTGTAGTCCCAGCTACTTGGGAGGCTGAGGCAGGAGAATCGCTTGAACCCAGGAGGTGGAGGTTGCAGTGAGCCGAGATCGCGCCACTGCACTCCAGCTTGGCAAGAGAGTGAGACTCCATCTCAAAATAATAATAATAATAATAATAATAATAATAATAATAATAATATGTGACAATAACAACATAAGGAGGATGGGGCTGATTAGGATCAGAGTTTTTGTATATTATTGAAGCTAAATTTGTATTAAATCAGCATGGATTGTTATATATTTAAGATGCTCATTGTAATCCACTTTTTCTGAGGTAGTTCAAGCCATCCATAGGAGAAGTTAGTGAGTGAGTTCCCACACCAGGAGTATTTAATCTAAAGGTATAAGGATAAAATGGATACTTCAGTAAAAAACTATGTCTTGTCCAAAGCACACTTATCTGGGACTGTGTGCTTCTAATTACATGGGAACTATTTTAGACTATAAGTTGTACATAACTGATAGCAATGCAAAATAACTCTTGTTTATAGATAAACAAATAAATTCTGTCCAAGAAAGAGACAACATCTTCCTCACTCCAAGAAAAAGTTAGTTTTGAATTCATTTGCACATTCATTTTCATATTTCTTTATTCTGTAAAATAATATAAAAATGTATACTGCCATAAAATGGAGTCCATATTTTTGCTTCTTTCACTTCAAATCTTTAACACATGTTCATTTTATCTCTATGACAGTCATAATTTTGTCCCCCTTTTGGGAAAATTATTCTTTAGTAAATGTCATGTCTTTACTAGCACATAAAAAGGATGCTCTACTGAAGTAAGACTGACCCTCTTCCCAGTGTCCATTCAGCTCCATTCTGCTCTGAATCTTCACATTAAAAAAAAAAGTTTGATTAGGTTTTCAGAGGATTTGCTGCATTGAAATCTGGGGGAAAAATAAAAGTGAAAATAGAGACTCTGACAGCAAAAGAAAGCAGGATAGGGTAGGGGGGAAGGGCATTTGAGTGTCTTAAACAGTAAAGGATCTGAGAAATTGGGGTAGGATAGGAGAAGGTAGATAGAGGTAAAATAGTTCAACTAACAGCTCAAAACAATTACCTTTGAGACCCACCCAAATCATTAGTTATTCTCCTAATAAGTTCTTTTACTCTGCCCCACACTCCACATACACTCATGAAATCTGTTGCTAGCAAGTGTTTGGGGCTTGATGACATCTCTGGAATGTTTTAGTCATGTTTAGCATGGCAGCCTGGGCTCCATTCTGCTTGGAAACAGCCAGGGAGGATCTGTGATAAGTTCTCAAGAAAATGACAGGAAAGTGGAAGAGGAAAGGACTCAAGCAAATTCCTTCTTCCAGATCTATTCATCCTCCTCTCTCCCTCTGTAGCATGGGCCCCTGAACACTCTCTACAGCGTGCTGCAGCAGGGAGAGCCAGGCAAGGAGAAAGGTAGCACATACATCCTGAGCTAAACCCAGGGCCTCCACCTCAGCCTTCCCAAGTCCCAGCAGTTTCCATCTCTGTTACTGATGTCTTCTTGCTGTTTTTGTACCTGCCAGGTCACTCTGTGCCACCTCTTGCTGACCTTTCTATCAAGTCTGTTGCCATGACTACTACTTTTCCTGACTGACACCTCCACCATCAGCTTCATAATCTATTTAGCTAATTGCTTGGAGGGGTTCTCCTGCTCATTCCCTCCAGGCAGTACAGCTTTCATTCAACTCCAGTGGATTTCTCTCCATTCCTCTGAGCAATGTGAGGAAAGCTTGTACGGGGTTGAGCCACAGTTTATCTTTGCATTTTTTATCCCCTGTGGCCATGTCCCTGGACTAAATCTTTATCATCTCTCTTATGGGCCATGCAGTCATCTGCTAAGTGGATTGCATTAACTTGTAGAAACAAATAGACCTCAAAATTTTAATGGCTTAACATAATAAAAATGTCTTTTTTTGCTACAAGGTTGGCGGAGCAGCTCTCCTTGACACAGTCTTTCAGACTCTGACTGATGGAGACATGTGACCTCCAAGGGCTCCATGGCATTGAGAGTCCAGTCAGTTGGAAAGGGAGCTGAAAAGGGAAAGCATGCATGGGAATCTTTTATAGGCCAGGCCTGCAAGTGGCTCACATCCCATCGTCATAAACACAGTCACATGACCACATCTAACAGCAAGGGAGGCTGAGAAATGTAGACAAAGCTTGTGCCTGAAGAAGGGGAGAATGCGTGTGAAGGCCCACTGGTGGTCTCTACCACAAGACCTTCCTGCCTCCAGTCTTGTTCCCCTCTAGTCTCTTTACCAGCCCTTGTTCCAGAGTTGCACATACAGAGTCTCACAGCTGAAGAGTTGTAGAGCCAGTACCAAGCCTGGGCTTGTCTGACAAAATCCAGGTGCTTTCCCTACATTTCTCAACTTTCTGTAGTAGCTTTTCCCATGCCATCTTTCCTTCTTCATTTCTTCCTTCTCTTCAAATCTCACCACAGTGTCCAGAATGGGGAGGATTTTTGGCAAACAGAATATAATTCATTTTCCTTTCTTCACCCAACTTGAGCCTGGGTTAGTGTGAAAATCTTTCTTTCTTTCTCACACCTTCCCAGCTGCTGCACAGCTGCCATGTTTCCTTTCCCAGGTCTCTTTCTGCCATTTTACCACTGCGGTCTCAGTTTTGCAAATCCCAATTTTTGATTGATTGTGTAAGGCAAGCTCTACCACTGGTGACTGAAAGAAAGGTCTCCACCTCACCCTGCTCCGCTGAGGTCCAGTCCTCTCTCCTGTATTACTGCTAGTCTCACTTGTCTCCCAGCCTCTGGTCTATTGGTCAAAGCAAGTGACAAGGCCAGCCCAGAGTTCATGTGGAGGGGAAGTAGATACCACTTCTTGATGGGAGGAATAGCAAAGAAGGCATGGTCATCTCCAATCAGCCACAAACAACAATAAAAATTAATGATGGTAAACCTTCACAATGGCACTTGGCAGTTACAGTGTTTTTACAAACATTGTCTTATTTTAAAATGTTAGACTTTATTTTACGAGTGGGAAAGCCACAGCATAACTGAGTTAAGTAACTTGCTCAAGGTCACTTGTCCAGGTAGTGACAGAACAGTGGCTCATATTAGACCTTCTGGCTGTTTAGTTCATGCTTTTTTTTGCTACCTCTCACTGCCTAGTGGAACGTGGAAATAATTTATCTCTTTTTTTATCTACATTTCCATTTGGCAACCTCAAACAAAAATGCTAGATAGCGAGAGAGAGAGAGAGAGAGAGAGAGAGAGAGAGAGAGAGAGAGAGGATGAAGAGCTATGAAAAATAGATTGAAGAAATAAATTGACTAAACATACATATATGGTCCTAATGTGTGATCCTAGGCTTTACCAAAGCCATGCTACATATGAGAAGGCAAAAGACAAAGCCCTAGGGAAACCATTGACAACTGTATGGTGTGGACATGGTTTACACTTAATGAAGAAATAAGGAGAGACATTTCTGGTGGAATCTGCCAGGGGAGAAGTGAGGAACTTGGTGTGGCTTCTCCTGAGCCAGTGATTTGCAAGGCTAGGTAAAGTATTTAAGTCTCAGTATGTTATTCTAAAATAGCATCTTAGTGCCCTAATGGTGCCATACCAGCCACTTTACCAAGTGGTGAAAATGAAAAGAAGAGGAAATAAAATAAGAGTCAGGAAGGAGGCAGGAAAAGATGGTGAAGCAGCATAAGAAGCCCAGGTCTCCAATAACAGGTAGTGAGATTGAATCAGTAATAAAGTCTCCCAACAAAAAAAGTCCTGAACTGGATGGCTCCACTACCAAATTCTACCAAATGTATAAAGAATTAACACTAGTTTTCTTCAAACTATTTAAACAAATTAAAGGGGAGGGAATTCTCCTTAACTCATTCTATGAGGCCAGCATTATGCTGATTCCAAAACCAGACAAGGCTGCAACCAAAAAAGCAAATTACAGACCTAAATCTCTGATGAACATAGACACAAAAATTCCCTAACAAATTACCAGCAAACTGAATCCAACAGCATATCCAAAACGATCATACAACATGATGAAATAAGATTCATACCAGGGATACATGGATGGTTCAACATATACAACTCAACAAATGTTATATATATCAATAGAATAAACAACAAAAACCATATGACCATCTTAATAGACCCAGAAAAAGCATTTGATAAAATTTAACATCCCTTAATGATGAAAACTCTCCAACAAACTAAGCGTAAAAGGAACATATCTTAAGATAATAAATACCACATATGGCAAGCCCACAGCTAACATCATACTGAATGTGGAAAGTAGACAGCTTTTTCTCTAAGAACTGGAACAAGAAAAAAATGTTCACTCTCAATACTCCTGTTCAACATCGTACTGGAAGTCCTAGCCAGAGCAATCAGGTAAGAGAAAAAGATAAAAGGCATCCAAATTGGAAAAGAGAAAGTAAAACTGTTCTTTTATGCAGATGATATGATCCTGTATCTGGAAAAACAAAAGCCTCCACCAAAAAATCTTTTAGAACTGGTAAAATAATTTAGTTAAGCTGCAAGATACAAAATCACCATACAAAAGTCGGTAGTGTTTTCATATACCAATAATGAAATAGGTAAAAAGAACACTATTTACACTAACTACAAAATAAAATGACAATAACATGTTTAGGAATAAATTTAACCAAGGAGGTAAAAGACCTCTACAAGAAAAACTTCAAAGCATAATGAAAGAAATTGAAAAGGACACAAACAGAGACACCCCATGCTCACGGATCAGAAGATTTAATATTGTTAAATGACCATACTCTCCAGAACAATCTACAGATTTAATGCAATTCCTATCAAAATAACAATGTTTTAAAGAAATGGAAAAATAATCTTAAAATTTGTATGGAACCAAAAAAGAACCCAAATAATGAAAATAATTTTGAACAAAAAGAACAAAGCTAGAGGCATCACACTGCCTGTCTTCAAAACACATTACAAGGCTATAGCAACCAAAACAACATGGTATTGGTGTAAAAAACAGATACATAGATCAATAGAGCAGAAGAGAGAACTCAGAAATAAATCTATTATTGTCAGCCAACTGATTTTCAACAAAGGCACCCAGAACCTACACTTGGAAAAGGACACTCTTTCCAATAAATGTTGCTGAGAAAACTGGATACCGATGTACAGAAGAATGAAACTGGACCCGATCGCTCACCATAGGCAAAAATTAGCTTAATAAAGAGTTAACAACAAACATAAGACCTGAAACTATAAAACCACTGGAGAAAACACAAGGAAAACACTTCAGGACATTGGTCTAGGCAAAGGTTTTATGACTAAGACCTCGAAAGCACAGGCAACAAAAACAAAAAATAGAAAATGGGACTACATTAAACCAAAAAGCTTCTTTTCTGCACAACGAAGGAAACAATCAACAGAGTGAAAAAGGCAACAGAGTGAAAGAGAAAATATTTGCCAATTATTCATCTGACAAAGGAGTAATATCCAGCAGATAAGAAACTCAAACTAGTCAACAATAAAAAAAAATTAAATAATTTTTAAGAAATGGGCAAAGGACATGAATAGACATTTTTCAAAAGGACATATATACAAATGGCCAATAGGTATATAAAACAATGGTCAACATTACTAATCATCAGGAATATGTAAATCAAAACCACAATGAGACATCATCTTACCCCAATTAGAATGGCCATTATGAAAAAGACAAAAAAAAAAAGCAGATGCTAGTGCGGATGCAGAGAAAAGGGAGCTGTTATACACTGTTGGTGGAAATGTAAATTAGTACAACCACTATGCAAGAAATCGGTATGGCGATTTCTTAAAAAACTAAAATTTCACCAGTTCTACTACTGGGTATTTATCCAAAGGAAAGAAAATCAGTATATCTAAAGATAACTGTGTTCCCATATTTATGGCAGCACTGACTGTTCACAATAGCAAAGATATGGAGTCAACCTAAGTGTCCATCAACAGATGAGTGGATAAAGAAAATAACGCTCTCTCTCTCTATACACACACACACACACACACACACACACACACACACACTGGAATACTATTCAGCCATAAAAAGAATAAAATTCTGTCATTTGGAGCAACATGGATGAAATCAGAGGTCATTATGTTAAGTGAAATAAGGCAGGTACAGAAAGACAAATATCATGTGTTCTCATTAATATGTGGGAGCTAAAAAATTTGAGTGCAGGAAGGTAGAGAATGGAATGAAAGGTATGAGAGACTGGGAAGGATATGTTGGGGAAGGGGGAGGATGAAGAGAGGTTGGTTAATGAGTACAAACATATAGTTCGAGAGAAGGAGTAAGTTCTAATATCCAATAGCAGAGTAGGGTGACTATAGTTAATGACAATGTATTGTATATCTCAAAATAAATCGCTAGAAGAGAGGACTTGAAATATTCCCAACACACAGGAATGACAAACACTTGAGGTGATAGCCCCAATACAATGGCTTGATCATTACACATTCTATGCACGTAACAAGATTTCACATGTACCCCACAAATATGTTCAAAGATAATGTATCAATAACACATTTTTTTTTAAATAAAAGGAACCCCAGGTCTCATTTAGCTACCCAGACACTTCCCCATTCCCTCAGCCACAGTGAGGGTACAGCTCTGCAGAGATCTGCCAGGTACCGTTAGACAGGTTGTTCTGCAATAGGGCACTCAGCTGGGGGCCTGTAGGGATTGAAGTCCAGGCTGCTCTCTGCTTTCCAAGCCATGCCCCCTGGATGCCTAGTCAGGCATGAAGGGAGATTTCCCTGTTTTACTGAAAGGCATACCTCTCTTCTGTGTCATGTGCCTGGAGTGGGACCTTTTCCTAATTTGTCATGAAGGTACCTTCTTTGCCCCTGGAGCCTTGCTTCGGCAGCCGGTGAGCTGCTTACCCAGCAAAGTAGGCGTCAGTTTCACACATTAAAAAGCCACACTGAAGAGTCACCCTCTACAAACCTGTCACCTCTGACCTAGATCCTCATGTGGATCACACAGTGGCCTCACAGCATGAAATTCTGCCCGAGCTTGAATGGGGCTGCCTCACTGCCTTTCCACAGGTCATTTGGACAGACCGCTCAGTTTCTCTGTTCGTCCCATCCCGGCCTTAGAATGGGGGAGCGGAACCAGGTGTCCTTCCCGGTTGTTACATGCTATGGCTCACAATTCTCTGAAAGGCAATACGTCAGGGAATGGGTCAGATTTGAAAGTCTAGTCTGGGCTCTTCTCTGTATAATTTTATATTTCTTCTTTCTGGTCCTTTTGTTATCTCTCACTAACACTTGTGGTGATTACACAACCACAGGTATCCAAAGAAAAAAGATTTCAGCTTGAGATCAAAGGCTAGTGAATATAGACAAACATCAAGTATCTTCCTCTCCCTCAGTTCACTTTCTTATTCAAACACACAAATATACATGTATATGTGTGTGCATATACACACGCTTATATATACATACACATGCTGAGCTTACAACAGAGCTTTCTTTATTTCAAAGCAATATGCTATATTTTCCCAGATATAATCATTTAATGCACTTAGATTTGTTTCTCTAAAACCCAGAAACAACTAAATTGCCAAGAATTAATGCCAGAGATATTTATATGAAAACATTTTACATGTTTTCATATAAAATGTTTGAGGGAAGTAGCTCATATTTATAAAGGAGTTGGTTTGCCTCCCCAAGTCTCCTGATAGTAAGCACCATCAAAAACGTCATAAATCATCTACACACACCACCCAACCTCATCTTTGTGACCAAAGGAAGCCCTGCTCTGCTCAAGCTCTCTCTTCATCCTCCATATGCCCCATGGGTTTCCAATTTTTATATTTTTTTCATAAAGTAAATGACTCCCCAGGTAACAGAGGCAGATAGATGGATAGATATCTCTTGTGCTGACAGGTTGTATGTAGTAGAGAGAAGAGTGGAGGTGGAAAGGCTGAGTGGAGAATGCCAGCCTTGCTGGATTACATGCATGAAAATGAGGGAGAGAGAAATTGGGAACAGAGAAAATAAAGGAATTCAGTTGACATGGATTTGGCACTTACCCAGCACTGTATGCGCCATTGCTACTAGAATGTCTTCCTGGATGTCCCACAGGCACCTGATGATCAGTAAGTCCCAAATTGAGTTCAGGCCCCGCTTGCTGTGCTGTGCACAGAACCGCCACCTATCCAGGGATGTTCACATATTATCTCATTCAATCCTCACATCCACACATGAAATAGAAATTATCACCCCTAGTCAATACATGAAGAAACCAAAGCTCAGAGAGGTGAAGTGCAACAGCTCGGGCTGCCATAATGAAATACCACAGGTGAGGTGATTTAATCGACAGGCGTTTATTTTCGCACAGTTCTAAAGGCTAGAAGTCCAAGATCAAGGTGTTGGCAGCGCTAGTTCCTCCTGAGGGCTGTGACAGCCTCATTCCTTGGCTTGTTGTTAGCTGTCTTTTCCCTGTGTCTCTTTGTACCATCTTTCCTCTGCATATCTCTGTTCAAATTTCTCTTTTTATAAGGACACCAGTCATATTGGATTAAAGCCCACCTTAATGATCCTGTTTTAGCTTGACTACCTTTGAAAAGAACCTATTTCTAAATAAAGTCACATTCTGAAAACTGGGCTTTAGAATTTTAATATATGGATTTGGGAGCAGAGGAAAGATTGCAGTCCGTAACATGAACCCCCAAAGACTTCTCTAGGAGGCAATATTTGAGGAAAGGAGTTGGCTAGGTGAAAATAGAGGCAGTGGACAGGAATGAGAGAAAAGTTCCAGGGAGAGGGATCACTACACACAAAGGAAAGAAGGGGAAGCAGCAGGACACAGCCCAATGCCACTCATGGGATGAGGGTTCACATTCATATGCCACTCACAGCCCAGGCCATCCATATCTCAGTGTCATGGGGCTTGCCAAACAAACCCAGTTTCTTGTGGACCGAAGGTTGTTTCTGGGACATCAGATTGGAGGGGAGAGCTGAGTTTGGCTGGGGCAGAAGAAGTGATCCTAGGGGCCTTTGAACTCTAAGAATAAGCAGAGCCAGGAGAGTGGAGAAACTGAGTTATGAGCAGACAGAGCAAAGAGCAGTACTTAGAGGAAAAGCTGAATAGAACTTATAAGTGAGGCCTCAGATTCTGGGTGCTCCCTGCCCACAACAGCCCTTGTCAGAGAGCCCAGGAAGGACAGAAAGGAGGAGGAGAAGGAGGGAGGAGGGAAGAAGCTGCATATCCCTTACCTCACTGTCTTTCCTTCTCTCGGAACCCACAGAAAGATGCACTGACTATAAAATAGGAGCTTTTTAACTATTAGGCAACATGGAATAAAGTGTCCGAGGAAGCCAAACCAAAACCACTTGAATAAGAACATCACTAACTGAGGGGCTGGGGCTTGGCTTCATTTTATTCCAAGCCTTTGGCACACGACACAGAATCTGGCATGTGGTAGGACTCTAACAAATACTTGGATCTTTGTTTGTTTGCTTACCTAAGAGGACATCCCAAGGATACCAGGCGTTTCTAGGTGAATCCTATGACTCCATTCCTAGCCTGAGAGACCTGCCTCTACGAAGGAAGAGATTATTATTCACTCTATTTTAAAACCTTCTCAATGCCAATTTTGTTTTATTGTATTATTATTATTGATAATATTATTATTGTATTATTATTATTAATATATTGATGTATTATTACTGCCTGAGGCTTTAGTCAGGAGACTGAGATCACACACAGATCTTAGAATTTAATAACTTTTCTCCAAGAATGAAATCAGATTCTTTCTGAAAACTATCTAAAAGACACGCCTCATTATACAAGGAGAGCATACTTCATGTGAAGATGTGGATATTTTTAGAGCATGTGTTTTGAATTTTATAGCTGCGGTCCTATTTACCTGGATGAATCACATTTAAAACTTTCCCAAATTTCTTGCATTTAAACCCTAAGCTTCTTGTGGCTTTGAGGACATCTGCTCAGATTACTTACAACACAAATCTTCCTGTCATTAAACTGCTACACTTTGTATTGAGTGGCATATAATATATAGAAATTGTCCGACAACCTGGATTATTCACCCCCAAAGGAAGAGTTCTAAGTAAATGAATGATACTATGAAATTGCTGGGGCCAACAACATTCCTTTTTTGGTTAGTTTTTTGTTTTTGTTTGTATCCTCTAAAAGATGGCTTCAGGCTACGTTAGCAGGAGAGCCCAGAGGAACCAGATGAGACCTGGAGGTCTTTGGGTACAAGAATGCAGCCTCAAAAGGTTAGTGGAAGCTGCAGAGAATTCAGAGAAAGTGGGAGAGAGGAAAGACACACTTAACATTTTCTATCTAAGGTACAGTTGGAAATAATATGGAACAGATTGACCAGAACTGAAAACATGGATTGAGGAAGAGGCATGCTGGATAATTTTGGATTGCATGGTAGACATTGGGAACTTTATCTTGTTGAGTGCTGAATATTTTTATATTCCTGTAAACATGCATGAGATTTGTCCTAACAATTAAGTTATCTAGAAACACTTTGATCTTTCTGGGTCTTGATTTTACGTTTTTTTTTTTTTTTTAGGTGTGACCAGAGCATCATTTACTCTAGAACTAATTTTGCTTCTCTCTTGAGGTAAAGACCTTTTCAATTCTCCATCTTCTGCCCTGTGAATTAAGAAGTTTTCTACTCTGGCTAGTAGGAGCAGAAATTATTTCCAATTCTGGGTGAGCGTTGGGCATGTTCTCTCTAATCCTTTTGGCTGGTTCATGTATTGACTACAGATAGTTTCTTATCTTACATGTGTCAATCAGTCTGGAACTAAGACCCAAAGAGAACCTTCCACAGACCACTGGAGTTCCCTGTGCATGCAGATTTTTCGTCTCTGCAACTCTGCCCTGAGAATTCTGCTGACTCGGCCTTCCCAGACTCCCAGCTTCAAATCTCCTCCACTCAGAGAGAACACTGGAGCCTCCTGCATTCCACTTCCCTGTGCCACGGCTTGGACATTCTCTCCAGGCAGTAACCTAGGGCAACTGTCTATAGGACTTACTGTCCTGCATTGCTAAGGTCCATAGTCTTGGGTGTTTCACATAGTTTGTCCAGATTTTTTTCAGGAGGAAAGTAAACTGTCCTTATTACTCCATCTTTGGCTGAAGTGAAAGTCAGCTATTGTGTTCAATTGCTTTTTTAAAAAAAAAATTGACACACTGTAATTGTACATATTTATGGGTGCAATTTAGTATTTTAATACATATATATGTTGCATAATAATAAAATCAGAGTAGTTAGCGTATCCATCACCTCATGAATTTATCATTTCTCTGTGATGAGAACATTCAAAAGCTTCTCTTCTAGCTATTTTGTAACAGTCACCCTCCTGTGCAATAGAACAGCAGTACTTATTCCTCCTAATTATAACTTTGTACCGTGGACCAATCTCTCTCCATCATTCCTCCCCATTCCTCTCTCTAGTCTCTGGTAATCACTGTTTCCTCTCTGTTTCTTTTTTTTTCTAGAGGCAGGGTCTCACTCTGTTGCCCTGGCTGGAGTGCAGCAACATGATCATAGCTTACTGCAGCCTCAAACTCCTGGGCTCAAGTGATCTTCCTGCCTCAGCCTCCTGTCTGCTCTTTGCTTCTATGATAGATATCTATATCTATATCTATCATCTATATATATCATAATAAAAATAAAAAATACATAATATATATATATTTTCCATTTATTTTTATTATGACATGGATATATATTTTATTATTTTTTTGAGACAGAGTCTCACTCTGTCACCCAGGCTAGAGTACAGTGGCATGATGGCTCACTGCAACCTCCTCCTCCCAGGTTCAAGTGAATCTTGTGCCTCAGTCTCCTGAGTAGCTGGGATTACAGGTGTGCACCACCATGCCCAGCTCATTTTTGTATTTTTAGTAGAGATGGGGATTTGCCATGTTGGTCTCGACTCCTGATCTCAAGTGATCCTCCCTCTTCGGCCTCTTAAAGTGCTGGAATTATAGGCATGAGCCACCATGCTCAGCCTTTCAGTTTTTTTTTTTTTTAGATTCCACATATGAGTGATATCATATAGTATTTGTCTTTTTGCATCTGGCTTATTTCACTTAATATAATGTCTTCCAGATTCATCCATGTTGTCACAAATTACAGGATTTCATTCTTTTGTATGGTTGAATAATATTCTATTCTGTACATAGACAACATTTTCTTTATCCATTCATCCATTGTTGGGCACTTACGTTGATTCTATATTTTGGCTCTTGCCACTTGCTTTTATAAGCAAGTCCAGAACCATAGACAGAACCAGCTTAAATCAATCTGTCTCAATAAAATTTTTAAATTTGTATCAGTTTCCATTTTCCCTGATGTATTAGTCTGTTCTCATGCTGCTATGAAGAAATACCTGAGACTGGGTTATTTTAAAGAAAAGAGGTTTAATTGACTCACAGTTCCACATGGCTGGGGAGGCTCAGGAAACTTACAATCATGGCAGAAGGCACCTGTTCACAGGGCAGCAGGAGAGAGAATGAGTGCCGAGTGAAGGGTGAAGCCCCTTATAAAACCAGCAGGTCTCATGAGGACTCACTCACTATCATGAGAACAGCATGGTGGAAACTGCCCCCATGATTCAATTTTCTCCACCTGGTCCTGCCCTTGACACATGGGGATTATTACAGTTCAAGGTGAGATGTGGGTGGGGACACAGAGCCAAACCATATCACTTGACATTGCATCTTTTTGTTTAGTTAATAATAAGAAGTGGTCTTCATGATGTCTGCTGATTATCTTTTCAGCTCAGTGTAACACCCTTCCTGAAAAGACTAGTACTAGGCAGTGGTATTTAAGTAATAAAACAAAGATTAAAGTGTCTTTAGTTAGACACACCTGGCTTTCATTGCTACCTCTTCCATTCCCTACGTGACCTTTGACAAGTGTTTTAATCTCACAGGGACTGTCTCTATCAGCAAAATGGACAAGGCTGTAAGATAAGATGTGTTGAGAAAGAGACTTTTAATTTATGCTATGCATGCATCTGTACTCTGCTACATGAAGGATGTAATTTTAATTTAAAAAGGTATCTTAAGTACTTTGTTAAATAAATGGTAGTGATAATATCTTATCAAGAAGGCCATCATGAGTATTAATTGAAATAATACTCGTGCTTAGTGTGTTATGACGTGGCCCACCTTTCCACTGTTCCAAGTACAGAACAATCATACTCTAAATGACCAGTTGAGCTTCACAGATAATAAAAGTATGTTTTCTGTAAAGGGTCCAATTTGCTTTTTTTTTTTTCTACACAACCCTGGGAGCATTCCTAAGAGACCACTTGGGTTCTATGTGAATGGTTTGGAATTACTTAACTGTATATGGATGTTTCGGTATGGTTTTCCACTGAGTGACCTCTGATTAGGCAAAACTCAAAAAGTGCTGGTAAAGGAAGACTTTAAGCCATCTTTAAAATGAATGGGGATTTGGATTCATGGTGGTAACTAGTTGAAGAGAGATGAGAGAAGAAATATAGGCTGACTGGAAAGAAAAGAATATCAACTTGGTGATTAATATTTATTGCATGCCTGCAATTCATCTTGAACTAGTCACCACCTCCCATTCTTTGAATTCCTGAGTCATACCTTACTCTGTTTTCTTCTACATCCCAACTCCTACACTCTTCTTGTCTGGCCCTTAAAATGGCCTCAGAATCCCTCCCAATACTACACTAAGGCAACCAGAATGTTCTGGCAGAGTTGGCATAAAATCTGAAACCTATTTATCATCCTATGAAGGTTTCAACATTCATTTACTTGGCTCATCCAATTATCTAGCCCTTTAGTTCCCAGACCACTTCTTTTAATGAACTTGTCTCTACTTCAGCCAACCATTTACACCCTAGAAACTGTCACTAGTTGGAATAGTTATCTTAATACCCTTTCAGATTTCAATATTCAATGTTTCCAATGTTCTCATGACTCTATTTCTTTTGCTTTTGTTCTTTGACTATGGGGGGTCATTTTATCCAGAAGTTTCTCTCTTGTCTTTTCTTTCCAACTCTGGACCCCATGGTGAGACCCTAAGCCAATTTCTGCCAGTATCTTCTAATTTCTTGCACCACTTGTTTATCCTGTCCCTTGCTATATTCATCTAGCAAAACGTGGTACAGGATTAGTGCTGCAGTTTTATTTTTCCTTCTCCAAGTATCTGAGGAGAAAATCCAGCAACTGAAACCAGTCCAATTGTCCCATTCAACTGATTTCACTTGTTCCACAGAATTGATGCTTATGGTTTCTTTTGAATAAACATAAAAATGGACTCTTCCAGTCTTAAAATTTAAGAAAGTTACATTTGTCTTATCTGAGTTCTTTCCCAGGAAACCAAACATCAGTCCTTCCAGATAGCGTCAAGGAACTGGAACTTACCAGATCACTTCATTTGGACAACACTACAGACCTCTCACCCATCATGATTGCCTGTCTAACCACTTGCTTTCTGTTGATTGACCAACTCCTCTTCTTTACTCCTCCCTAATTCCTGTTTTCCTCCATGTTACATTTCTTCCCTGCTATATAAACTCCTGGTTTTAGTTGGTCAGGGAGATGAATTTGAGACTGATGTTCCATCTTCTCAGCTGTAGTACCTGATTAAAGCCTTCTTCTCTGGCAATACTTTGTTGTCTCAGTGATTGGCTTTCTGTGAGGTGAGCCGCAGGACCTAGACTGAGCCTTTGGTATTTTGGAAACACAGCCTGCAGATTCACACAACAGCAGACTCATGGCTCCAAACCTCAGCCTGGCTCCTGTGTTGCCTTGCCCGTCAAATCTTCAACTTGACTTTGATCAGCTGTTCTTTCATTGCTTTCAATGACTCTTTCAAATTTTTTCATTTTCTTTAAAGCTCTCAATCCTTCCACCTTCAGCAAATAATATTCTCTGTTATTTTATTGAGAAAAACAAAAGAATATCATTTTTCTGATCTCTCCAGCTTTCTAAACTTTCCCTACAAATATATCTACAGCAGTGCCTGGCCTTACCTTCAATGTATGGGCTGTGATAAATGACACTGTCCCAGATTCATCATCATTATTTCCAATGTGTTGTACTTGGTAGAGAATCTCCAAAGTCTTGCTGATCAAATCCACCCCAATTCTTCCTACCAACTTCAGCTAGACCTGGGTTGCCACCTATAGACCCTGGGGTCTACTTAGGGCATATATACCTTTCTCAGGTCCCCAAGGCTACTTTAGCACTTCTTACCTTCTGTGTCACTGAGCAGAAGGGGGACCTCTAAATCCCAGTTGTCCTCTTTGATCCCCTTTTTTTCCATCCTTGAGAGCTCTTTCTTTATGTTTATCCCTTAGGAAGTAACCCCTCAATGACAGCCATTACTTCCACATATCATTTACCTTATCCATCAATTATCTTTGCTATCATTTGCATTTTTCAATCTCTCCAGATTGTCTTTATATTGAAAACACAGTCTTAAAAATAAAATATAAATTTTTCTACCCAATCAAGTTTCCTCATCATTCTCCTTCATTTTTTTAAAAAACCTTTGCATGTCTTTACTATTGACCTCCATTTGCTTAAAACCAATTTTTCCCTAACCCCTTATAATGTAGATTCTGTCCTGTCTTATTGAAACTCTTCTTTTGAAAATTAATTAACCCATAAAGCCAACAGTCTATCTTCTGCTATTATCCACCTAACCCCACACTGAAATATCTGTGATAATTTCACTATCCTCTTCTTTAAAAAAAATTTCACTCTAAAATAAAATATGTATACAATTGTGTAACATGTAAATACACAGCTTGATAGATTGTTATCCATGTAATCACTTCCCAGGACAAGAAATTAAATAGTGCTGGCCTCTCAGCTGTGACCCTTCCAGTTCCTGTCCTACCCTCCTAAAGGCAACCACTAGCCTTATTTCTACATCACTTATTTACTCTTTTACCACTAGTGTGCATTCCTAAACACTTAGTTTTGTCTATAACTGAGAACAAACAATATATTATTTTTTGTTTTTTGGACAGAGTCTCACTCTGTCCCCCAGGCTGGAGTGCAATGGTATGATCTTAGCTCACTGCAACCTCCACCTCCTAGGTTCAAGTGACTCTCCTGCCTTGGCCTCCCAAGTAGCCGGGATTATGGGCACCTGCCACCAAACCCAGCTAATTTTTTGTATTTTTAGTAGAGACAGCATTTCACCACATTGGCCAGGCAGGTCTCAAACTCCTGATCTCAGGTGATCCACCTGCATTGGCCTCCCAAAGTGCTGGGATTACAGGCATGAACCACAGCACTGGGCCCCAAACAGTATATTCTATTTGGTTATAATAATATTTTGGATCTGGCTTCTTTCAGTCAACATTATGCTTGTGAGATTTATTTGTTTTCCTGCACTTAGATGTAGTTTCGTTATTTTTTATTGCTCTTATAGTGTTCCACACAATATACCACAATTTATTTATACATTCCACTGTTGATGGCCATTTGTGTTGTTTCCAGGTAGGATGAATAGTGCTACTCTGAATATTCTTGTGTATGCCTTTTGATGTGTGGGCACACATTTCTTCTGGAGACATGCCTGAGAGAGGAACAGATTGCGTTATCCAGTACTTTAGTAAACAATGCCATACAGTTCTCCAGAGTGTTGTGTTTGTCTTCATTTTTACTCCCATCAGCAGTGTATCAGTTTCTACAGTTCTAAATCCTCACCAAAACTTGGCATAATCAGTCTGATTAATTTTAGCCATAAAGGGAGATGCATAATATTTTAAATTTGCTTTCCAATGATTGTTTGTTGAGATCCATTCACACATTTTGGACATTTGGATATCCTTTATTTATAAAGTAACTTTTCAAGTCTCTTGCCTATTTATCCTTTGTACTGCTTTTCATTTTCTTATTTATTTGTAGTGGTTCTTATAAAGTCTCCATTATGTTCAGTGTCATTTACCTATGTTGTCAATATCTTCTCCAATCTGTGGCTTTCCATTTCACTATCTTTATGGTTACTTTTGGAGGACAGAAAATGTTAACATTAATTAACATTTTAAATTGTTCCATCTTTTCCTTAACAGCTAGTGGTTTTGGTCTCCTGTTTAAAAAGTATTCTGTAACTCTTGTTCTTAAAGTTTTTCTTCTCGATGTGTCTGAGACCCTGCATTTTTCTCAGTTTTTTTTTCTGCTTTGCAAGAGTCCATCTCAGTTTCCTTCATGGGTTTTTCTTCCTTCCCCCATATTCAGTGTGGCTACTTCAATATAAGGTGCTGTCCTCTGCCTCTTTGCTGTATGCTCTTTCTCCGGATCGTTCACCTCTTAGTGGATCCACTCCTTTCCCTCGCACCAGACTGGTGTATCTGTGTGCTGGGCAGTTCAAGTCAACAGTTAAGTTCTTTAATATGCATTGAGAAATTTATCAGTATCAGGCTTTGTTCTGGGTGCTGGAACTACTCAGGTGAACATCACACACTCCCTTCCCTTGGGCAAACCACTGAATGAAGATACCTATAATTTGGTCACAAATATTCCAGGATCATC
Organism: Cheracebus regulus; assembly: GCA_963574635.1. NCBI lineage: Eukaryota > Metazoa > Chordata > Mammalia > Primates > Pitheciidae > Cheracebus > Cheracebus regulus. The sequence continues at coordinate 39,652 of CAUYQU010046122.1, read as the reverse complement.
AACTCCCCCCATTCCCCAACATGCTCTTACTGATAGAGTAATGGCACCACCATCTCTTTAAACAAGATGTGAGGGTCATGTTGAACTTCTCTTTCTCATCCATCTAATATCCAATGATGTGATAAGCCATGTTTGTTTTAAGTCTACACTTTCAACTCCCATCTTCCCCTCTTTCCATGCTCCTCCATGGCCCTCACATTAAGTTCCTTACTATGCCTCTCATAGACGACTGAATTGGCCTCCTCAATGGTATCTCTACATTCAATCTCTTCCCCCTCACTCAGCAGGCTCCATTCTCACGGGTTTTTTGCTTTGGACACAAGCTTTCAAGGAACAACATTATCAGAGTGATTATCTTCTTCCTCCTCTCTTTAAAAGAGACTTCCAGGTAATAGGAGGAGAGACTTCTGGGTAGTAGGAGGAGACTAAACAGAGTCTTAGTCATCTTTGAGAAATATCTACTTGTTCCATCAGCAAGTATGGGTCTTGAGGCTCTCACTGCCTCATAAGTTGCCTGACTTGATTGATTGACCTAAGCAGCAAACATCATGCTGATGAGGGCAGCTAAGGGCCTAATGTATGGTTTCAGCAGTAAGTGCTATGAAGCTTCTGAGAAATGCCCACTCTGGTCTTTGCAGTAGATTCCAGAAAATCCTCTACTCTTCCAATTTTATCACGTCCTTCAAAACTTTGTGATTCTAGATTACATTTCATCAGGATATTTGTTTTTCACTGTTTGAAAATGGGATGTACCAGAATAATTCATCTATGTTGCTCACTTAATCAAAAATTTTCCATGAACAACTCCTCACCGCCTGCAGCCAAGCTCTTTAGGATTTGGTCCAATCTGCTTTCTTGGCTTGCTCTCCTACTTATCACACCTACCACCAATCAGATTCCTGGCACGTTCTATTTGTACTCTGTGCATCCTGGTCTTTGATCAAGCTGTCACATCTGTCTACAAAGCCTCCCTGCACCGTCTCGGCATGTTCAGATCTTACATCTTCAAATCTCAGTTCAAATGCCGCCACCTTCTCCATGAGGGAGGTCTTTTAACCAGAAGCACATACTCCCTTTCTGAACCTCCAGCATTTAATTTTTATCTCTGACCACGCCAATCCCCCTTCCCTTATGGTAGTTGGCTGGTTACCTATCACTTTTCTTCCTAGAACAGACCTGTGTCCTTCTCATCTTTGTGCTCATTACAAAGTCTTGTAGATTGCTTCTAGCCTGGCAGATACTCAGTAACTATTTGCTGCATGATTAGAATATTTACTGAGGACATGCGACAGGAAAAACTCAGTAGTAGGCACTGTAGAAATATATAAATACAATTCTATTTGTGCTTAAAACATGTATAACCAAATAAGTCATCTACATACATACTATACAGTAAACATTAGCATGCTATACATTTCATAAACAAGGTTTGAAATGCTGTAACTCTATTCCTTTAAACCCATCTTTTTCAGCTTACAAAACACACAGACCCTTTAAAAGAAACTATTGCAGCGTGTGCTTATTTTTGTCATGCTATTATTCAAATAAGAACAAACATAAAGCTTATGGTTATAACATGTAATACCTATAAAATCAAGACAGACTTATAAATTGTAACCAAGCAAAATTATTCTTTATTGTGTTAACTGATTCAGGCTACAAAATACCTTGAACAAGCTAGGAGGAGCTTGATGGAGAGTGGCCTGGGGTCAGGGAGACTATTGGTTGGGAGCACCCATTCCTGGGAGGTGGAGCTTTAGGCTAGGGTAGATATGAGTCCGCATCTTTGATGTGGTGCAATGGGCGAGAAAGAGAAGTGGTAGAGGCAGCCAAGCAGAGGAAATTATCAAGAAGAGGGATTCTAGCAGCTGCAAAGAGGCATAAAGACCAGGACGGATCCCAGGAAGCATATAAAAAGAGCATCTCAGAAGAATGCTTTTGGGCAACATTTATTTTGAGCTTGTGCTCTCTCTTAGGCTCTCTGCTAAAGACTTCCCATTAACGCCATTATTTAATCCTCACAGTAAACCACGAGAGAGGCACCATCATTAGTCACAGATCAGGATACGAGCATTAAGGAAATTCCATAATTTCCACCAAGTACAAAACTGGCAAGTGAGGGAGGCTGAATTTGAATCCGGATTTACCTGACCCTAGAGTCGAGCCTGTAACCAATGTGCAGGACTGACTCTTGGCGGGCTTCTTGCCTCCTGGCCCCATGTATTTGTTTTCTTTTATTTCTAAATGGCAGCTGGGGAATGTTACTAGGAAAGTAAACTCCCCAAGTCATTCAGGATTGGGCACCAACCCAAGCATGCCTGTACCCTCCAGGGCAATGTGGGGAGGAAGAGAGAGGAAACCGGAGATGGAACCTGTTTTAGAGGGGGCCTCATGCAAGTCATGCTTACAGGGACTGAATTTCAGAAAGACTCACTGAGATTTCTCATAGAATATTCGGTTTCAACTCCAAATTTCTTAGGAGTTTGTACTGTGCACCTATCCCTGTGTTTAGTGTTCAGTTGATTCAGGATTTTTGAATTACCCCAGAAGTGATTACAGCCCCCCCACACATGAGCAAGATATGCTGAGTGTGTGAAAAAGAAGTCTGGGATTTGATAGGCTGGTGTTCATAGTAGAGCCATTTAGGAAGAAAAGAGAGAGCTTCCTTCTGAGTTGTTGCTGCTAACACCAATCTGTGCATTCACACTGAGGATGAGTTTGATGATGAAATCAGTAGTATACATTTGTATGCCTCTCAAGAGCAGGTTTATAGACACTACTGGTGTATAATACAATATGCAGATTCCAAAAAAATAGAAGTCAGAGTTCCTGCTCCTCTCTCCAGTTGTTGATGACACAGCTGAGATTTAAGTTTATAGAGCAAAATAAACAGCTCAGGTTCAAAATGGCACCAGCTGTCCCTAGAAGTTACAGTGCCCACAGATAAGGCCAGTTGCCGCCTATGTACAGGAAGCACAGAGGAATGTCAGTTTCCTCTCCCACCCCTCTTTGGAATCTTTCCCTTGGACATACAAATTAAAATTGGGAGGTAGAAATTGGAGTAAACATTCACTATCTTCAGATTCTTTAGTTCTATGGGACCCAGATGGGCTTGCTGGGATGTTAGGGGCCTAATACTCCCAGGGATTAAGAGATAATCAGACTTTGTCCTTGAGTCTAGGGACAGTATGTTTGGGTCTCCATCACCTACAGCAGTGTCTGACACATAGCCGTTGTCTAATAAATGTTGGTTAATGAATCAGCAAATGGTGTTTCAGGGACTTTAAAGCTTGGTGAAAGTGGCATGGTGCTCAAGTGATGAGTAGGAGAATGGGGAAAAGCCTGGCAGTTGCCTGGAGCCCTACAAGATACCTGGTGAATACAGATTCAAATCAGAGAGGCTAGTTTCCACTAGAAACCTCATGCTCCACTCTCTTTCCTGAACAGATGCCATCCAACTATCTGATTTCATCAGGAAAACAGGAGGAAAAGATGATATTTTGCCTCAGGCCATTTTTAGAAGATGAGAGAGAATAGAGTCATTCTTGCCTGTCACTGTGGCTTGTTCAATTTAAGCAAGCAAGATTCAGGAATGAGCAAACCATTAATGTAAAAGAAAAAAACAATGTGAAATGCTCTGACGAGAACTCCTCTGTGCTCTTTTCAAAACATCGTTTGGATGACACTCAAAATTGGTTCACATTATCACTACTGGTTTGGGACACTTTGTCATCTATTTTAGTTCATTTATTTCTGACCCCTAGAAAGTACTGAGGCACCTTCTACTCGTCAAAAATTTAGGAAATAAATATCTTACCTTCACTGAAAAGGAATTTTGAATACAAAATAAGATGTGACAAGGTATCTTTTTTCTTCTTTAGATGCATAAGAAATTTTGCTTTGTTATTTATAGATTTTGTAATCTGTGATTCATGTTCAAAGAGAAAGCAGCAACCCACTGGGGAATTGCTCACATGAAAAGTGCACTTATTATATTAACTCAATTAGATGCACATTAGAGTCTGTTCTCTGTGTGGAAGGAGCTGAATAATAGCATACAAAATCACTGTTATTTGAGTTCCTGAGCAGCATCCTGGGTTTCAAAATGACTCACAGAAAAATTACGAACAGCCCAAAGCTTGCAAATTAGGGTAATAAAAAGTCTCCATAATTTTTTATTATGGCAGCATGACATGATTTCTGTAGTAGCCACAGAAATAATCAATAATTTAAGATGTTCGTGACATGGAGAGCAAATGGGGGAAATGACCTACACTTGAATCAATTAGCAAGAGCTTGAAATACATTGAAAAGTGGGGTTTCAAATCACCATCAAAGTATTTCTCTTACTCATCTCCCTTGGAATTTACTGGAAACGTTTTCTACCTCTGCTTATATTATCAATGATAGATGATAGATCAGTTTTGGGGAGCTATGATAAGGACTCATCCTTTTTATATCTATGTGTATGTGTATTTATATATATAGATACATATATATATTACATTTACATACATATACACATGTGTGCATTTTTCTGATTCTACCCTCTTCTGAATAAACTGTGAGGACAAATTGTCCTGGAGAGTTCCAGTACTAGAATAATGTATTCATGAAGTGCCACAGTCATAATTTTATTCAAGTTTTATTGTCTTTTCTTCCCTGAGGAAACTTCTGGAGGAATTAGATGTGTAAACCCAGAACACTGAGAAATTGCTAGTCAGAAATAAATGGCTATAATGAAACTGCCCTACTGATGAACTCTGACTTTCTTTATAGCTCCCTTCATAAAAACAAAAGAGCAGCATTAATGTATTGCCTTTGCAATTTCTTCACAAATTAAAATCCCTTTTTTTTTCTATCTAGCAGATCTGAAACTTCTGTAAGCCTGGCATCTAAATCAATTTTTGATTGAAATGAGCACAGGCAAGCTCTGAGGCAGCTCTATCCAGGGCTATGACAAGAAGGAAGTGAACACGGCTTACCCTACATGGAAATGTCCATTCCAACATGTGTAACATGAGTCAACATGAGACACTTCCACCGGTCTGGTTGTGCAAATTCTCAGGACACAAAGGCCTTCCTTTTGGGCCCATGAGCAAGTGCCCAGATGTGGCCCCAGGGCCTGAGGGATCAACAGGACCCCATGGTGGTGGTGATCCTGCACTGGCCAGTAGAGATGGTTTTCCCTTCTTCACCATGCAGACAGAGCCCTCAGTAAGCAGCTTCTCAACTTGCTGGAGAAGGGTCTGTGTGAGCTCAGGGGCAGTGATCTTCCCTAGGGAGGCAGCAAGCACAGGATGCTGAATGGTAGGGCCCGTTTGATCTCCCCGGTCAAACTGCAGTACCAGATGAATAATTACCAAATGCAGAAAATGTCAGAAAGCCTCAGAATCACCACCACTGGCTGTGCTGCAATGCCAGGCCCTTCGTGTGGGATTACATATCTGTGAATGCCTCCTTCCGTTCATTCACCAGTGGCTCAACCTGATGAAGCTTCAGAAGCTCTAATCCAATTTGCTGTGTACCCTGACCCTGTACAGAGTACATGAAACTAGTCTAGTAAGAAGTACCTTGGGGTATAAATGAGACACATAGGGGTAGACTTCTGGGGCAAAACTTACTGAATCCAGCCTTACCTGTTAAGAGTTGAAAAGGTAATTTATTTTCTATTTTTTAAAATTAAAATTTTTATGGGCACATAGTAGGTGTATATATTTATGGGGTAAATGAGATATTTTGATACAGGCATCTAATGTGTAGTAATCACATCAGGATAAATGAGGTTATCCATCATCTTAAACATCTATCATTTGTGTTATGAACATTCCAATTCTATAGTTATTTTAAAATGTAAGACAAATTATTTTTGACTGTAGTCACACTATTGTGCACCAGACACTAGATCTTACTCATTCTATCTATTATATTTTTGTACCCATTAACCATCCCCATCCCCACCCCCTGCTGCCCTTCCCTGACTCTGGAAGCTATTGTTCCACTCTCTGTGTCCATGAGTTCAATTGTTTTAATGTTTTAGCTTCTACAAATGGGTGAAAATATGTTAAGTTTGTCTTTCTGCACCTGGTTTACTTAATTAACATGATCTCCATTTTCATGCATGTTGTTGCAAATGACAGGGTCTTTCTTATTCTTGTTTATGGTTGAATAGTACTCTATGGTATATATATACCACCTTTTCTTTATCCATTTGTCTGTTGATGAACACTTAGGTTGCTTCCAAATCTTGGCTATTGTGAATAGCGCTGCAGTAAACATAGGAGTGCAGATGTCTCTTCTGGATGCTGATTTCCTTTCTTTTGAATATATACCCAGCAATGGGTTTGCTGAATTGAATGGTAGTTTTATTTTTAGGTTTTTGAGGGTAGAAGGTAATTTTTAAGGCTCTCCGCACAAGAGTGAAGTCTCAGACACAGCTCTCCCAGCCCACATCAATCTCTTGACTGGCTATGTGTAAAAACAAAACCAAAACCAAAACTGGAATTCCATTATTTCTAAGGTAGTTCTCTTGCTTTCCTGAGAGGCTATAGAATATAAGCTTGCAAGAGGGGTAACAAGATAGTAACCAAGATGGTGGAGCTCCATAAGCTGAAGCGCTGAACTAAAGCAAGAACATCTTGCTTGTGGTTTGGAGACCAAGGGAATAAAGCAAGACTCCAGGCATATCTTGTGAAGAACATGTTGAAGAGGAGGCAAATGAAGAACATGTACTGGGAGATGAAACAGAGGAAGAAGAAGCAAAGTTTATAGAGCTCCCTGTCAAAGAGGAAGAACCCCTGAAAAAACTGTTAATGTGGCAGCAGAGAAGAAAGTGGTAAAAATTACATCGAAATAGCACAGACTGAGAGAATGCAAACCAGGGCCAATGATTCGATGCACCTGGGAGCCTGGAGAGTAAGAAAGCTGCTTGGGCAGGCTTGGTTTGGGATTTCCTCAGTTCCCACAAAAGGTCTGTCATCTGATTAAAAACAAACCCTATGGTTAACTTGGATAAGCTGAAGGAAAGAGCTCGAAGATTTGGTTCGAATGTCTCTTCAATATCCAGAAGGTCTGAAGATGATGAGAAACTGAAAAAGAGGAAGGAGGAAGGAGTAATTCGGGATTGTCACAGGTTCACATGGAACTGGGACCACAGAGGATACAGAGGCAAAGAAAAGGAAAGGAGCAGAGCGTTTTGGGATTGCCTGATGAAAGTTATGGGTACTTTCTGTTCTCCAGTGGTTTCCATTTCTCGGATTCTTCTTGGTCACATATATACCTAAATATACAGTCCTGTGCCTACATCCTGCCTCACAACAAGGGAGCATGTACCCCAGGTACATATGCGAACTGCAACAGCAATTTGACTCATTGCTATTTCAGTTTTAAGGTTGTTGTTTTTGTTTTTGATTATTCGCCTTGTTAATAAAAAAATAGAAAAGAAAAGAATATAAGCATGTGGGCTTAGAGTCAGACTGCCTACATTAGAATCCAAGCTTTGCCACTTATTAGTCATTGGATCTTAGAAAGTTACTTCTCTGGACCTCACTTTTTATCTCTGTAAAATAAGGAGAGAGGATAAAATTTCCTTGTGAGTATTGTGAGTAAATTGTGTCCCCCCAAAATTCACATGCTAGAGCCGCAACCCTCAGTACCTCAGAATGTGACCTATTTGGAAACAGGGTTGCTGCAGATGTAATTGGCTAAGATGAGGTAATACTGGAGTAAGGTAGGCAGCTAGTCCAATATGACCGGTGTCCTTATAAAAAGAACACCATGTGAAGAGAAGAATGATATTTGCACAGAGGGATGACTATGCAGAAAGATGCCGGAGGAGAGGGCCATCTATAAGCCAAGGAGAGAGCCTGGAACAGAACCTTCCCTCGCAGCCCTTGGAAGGAACCAACTCTACCAGCACCTTGATTTCAGACTTCCAGCCTCCAAAACTGTGAAACAATGAATTTCCGTTGTCTTAGCCACTGTTTGTGACACTTTGTTGTGGCAGCCCTAGCAAACTAATACAATGGGATCTTGGTGAGGATTCAATGAATTGCTGCATATTATCAAGAACAACATTTCAACAAGTTGAATTTATTTATTTATTTTCGAGACAGAGTCTCACTCTGTTGCCCACGCTGGAGTGCAAAGGTATGATCTCAGCTAATTGCACACCTCCTGGAGTCAAGCAGTTGTCATGCCTCACCCTCCCGAGTATCTGGAATGACAGGCACATGCCACCACACCTGGCTAATTTTTGTATTTTCAGTAGAGATGGGGTTTCGCCATGTTGGCCTGGCTGGTCTTGAACTTCTGACCTCAAGTGATGTGCCTGCCTCAGCCTCCCAAAGTGCTGGGATTACAGGCATGAGCCACTGCACCTGGCCTCAACAAATTGAATTTAAAGATTGAATTGATTTTTATGAGATGAGAAGTATACCATCTAGAAAATAGCTCTCTGATGATCAGAGCAGAGGGGGCATGCTTTCCAGGAAGAAAAGCTGAAGAAAACAAAAATCAGGAACCAATAGCAGATTGATCATTTCAAAGGTAATTTCTTGGTCAAGCATGGTGGTTCACACCTGTAATCTCAGCACTTTGGGAGGCCGGGGCAGGCACATCACCTGAGGTCAGGAGTTTGAGACCAGCCTGGCCAACATGGTGAAACCTCATCTCTACAAAAAATAAAAAAATTAGCAGGGTGTGGTGGTGAGGGCCTGTAATTCCAGCTACTTCATGGGGCTGAGGGAGGAGAATCGCTTGAACCCGGGAGGCGGAGGTTGCAGTGAGCCAAAGTTGCACCACTGCACTCCAGCCCAGGTGACAGAGTGAGCCTCCCCTTAAAAAAAAAAAAACAGAAAAACAAAGGTTACTTTCTTTATAAAGTAGAGGGGATGGACTTGTTTCATGCTGCTTCAGGTTGACTGGGGCTCTTTGGATTGATTGCTGCGAATCTCCTGAAGTTTTTTTTTTTCGGTTTGTTTTTTCTTTTTTATTTTTGAAAACTGACCCATTTCTAAGTATAGTTTGATTACCTAGCAGGAGTGACTCTATTCTGTTTTGGTCTTTTCTTGTGGAACTTAGTGCAGGAGCTCAGTCCAAAACAGTAGCATCCCATACATTTTATTTAACAATATAAATCACTTAAAATAGTTCCTGGATGAAATGATGGCATTCAAAGCAACCTGGATGGAGTTGGAGACTATTATTCTAAGTGTAGTAACTCAGGAATGGACAACCAAATATCATATGTTCTCGCTTATAAGTGGGAGCTGAGCTGTCAGGATGCAAAGGCATAAGAATGATGCATTAAGAATGGACTTTGGGGACACGAGGGGAAGAATGGGAGGGGGTGAGGGACAAAAGACCACACATTGGGTATGGTGTACACTGCTTGGGGGACAGGTGCATCAAAATCTCAGAAATCACTGCTAAAGAACTTATCCATGTAACCAAAACCACCTGTTCCCCAAAAATCATTGAAATAGAGTAAGACTTAAAAACATACACCATGAAAAAGAAATAAAATGAGTGAAAAATAATAAAATTAAATAGTTCCTCATACTACATGAGCAGTGTATAATTGAAAGCTATTGTTTATACGATGAACTGCTCTTAAGTGGGGTAACAAAGCACTTATGTTTGATCTTTCAGGTACAAATCCCACATTCAGGCCTAAAGAAGCTTCAGGATCTTCCTGATACTCTAGTTCATACATCTCCTTGATCTAGCTTTTCTCCTATCTTTTGTTGTTAATTTAGTTTAGCTTAGTTTTAATTAGAAAAGTGATTCATGTTCACTAAAGAAAATGGTAATTTTCAGAAAGAATAGAAACAATCTCCTTTAATTGCTTACTACTCAGAGGCAACCACTTTTACCATATTTCCTTCCAATCTCTTTTAATACTTTTCTTGTACAATTGGCTGCATTTTCTTCCCACATAGAATGTTGTATCTGTTTTTAGTTAGCATTATGAGTGTTTTCCATGCCATTCGAATACTTCATAAGCCTAACTTTTCATACCCACATAATAGTCCATCTTATAGATATATGACTTATGTTTAGCTTATCTATTGTCATTCATTTACCATGTATCTTTTCACTTCCCAACTGCCTTCTTTTATGCCGGAATGTCTTGTAAATTGATTTTTTCCCTCATATTGCATCCTCCTTTTTCACCCACTGAGGTCTTTCTCACTCCCTCTTTATCCCAATCTCACCTTTATAAGTTTACATTTATAATATGTTTTCATAACATGAGTTTTGCATTTAAAAAGTGTTTTCTCACATTCATCACCTTATTTGGTGTCTACAGTAACTCTCTGGAATAAGCAGGGGAAGCAGAAACTACAATTCAGAGAAGTGATTTTTCCCAAAGGCACTTAACCCAGATGGCTCTTAATTCACTGTCTACACCAGACCACTCTATAGGATGGTTCTTTTGGACACATGTTTTTATTTTTATTTTTGGGACACATGTTCTTAGCTACATAAGATTCACATAGGTTTAAAAAAATAGCTTTTCATTGTTCATGTTTATAACATAGCTGATACCTCTTATATGTAATAATAGCTATAGGTTCTACTGAAAGTTTAAAACATAAGGAAAAATGAAATAATGGGTACCATCAAGCTCTAGCAAGGATCTTACAGGGGCATAAAATAGTTATGTCTGGTCTTTCACATCTTCTCGGCAGTTTCTCCAAATACCGCACCGCCTCAACATAGCATTCCCCACCATACTTTTGAACTGACTCCACCCTTTTTTTAAAGATAAACAAAAAACTAATTTGCTAATGGGTATATTGGAGATTGTCTCCTGTGACCTCAATTATATTAAATTCTCTCCCTGAAGGGGATTAATACTCCTCATAACCACCCCATTAGCCCTATCTTCCCATGTTTAAAAATCAGCTTTGTTCAATTACGAGGTCAGGTTTCCCCTTTGTGGAGGTCTTCCTGAAATCAGCGGGCTTCCTGAGGAACGTGAAGAGAGCCAGGTCACCCGGGATTTCTTCCTTCCTCAGACGGTCTCCCTAAGTCAACATCATCTCTGAATTTTCTATTTCCTTTTGGCAAAGAAAGAAAGAGTAAGTAAAACATCTTAGGCTATGCACGACCAAAGGTTAAACCTTTACTGCTTCATTTTGATTGTATCAGCTTTTCAGGACAGTGTTTTCAAGGCCACAGCTTATTTTAATAGCTGTAATAATACCAATATTTTCTGATAATAATGGCAAACATTTTTTTTTTAGGCAAACACTTTTAGTGTTTGTTGTGGTTGTGTGCCAGGCATGGTTCTCAGCAGTTTTCACTAATTCATTTCATCTTTACAACAATCTTAAAAGGTAAATTTTATGACTGCCCTTTCTACGGATTGGCAAATGAGGCACAAGTTGTTTGGCTAGCCCCAAACTACACAGACAGCAACAGACTGAGGGAGAATTTGGAGAAGACAGTCTTACTCCAGTTCATGCTCTTATTCACTGCACTATGCTGACCTCTCAGTCACCATGCTATTTACTTTACATACATTGTCTTATTTAATCTTCACACAGTGTAAGTTTTATTATTTATCTCTATTTTACAGGTGAGGAATGAAGCTCAGTGGTGTTTAGTGGTTTGGCCAGGTTCCACTCTGGTAAGCTTAGTGAGACAGAACCAATTTCCTTTTCTATTTCTTTTAGTAGATAAAGTCATTGACTCAGTGATGAGGCAACTCAGAAAATGCTCAGAATACAAATCATAGGATTCCCCTAAAAGCCAAGTGGTGTGGTCAATAAACAGTCTAAATAAAGCTTCTCTGCCACTCTGCTACATGCTGCTGCATTTCCCCATAGAAATGTAACTTTCGCCACCACCGCACAAAGCTGAACCAGTTACCAGGCAGCTGCTGGGAAGCAAGACAGACACCAGGGAGAGAGGAACACACTTTAGGGTTAGGCCACTATTTTCAGATCAGGAGAAAAGCAGAGATGGTTAGACACACTCAGATTCTTTGACTCTGACTTTAGGCAGGAAGTAAAATCCAGTGTAATCAGTTAATAAAGGGCATTCATCAAAGAGATTCAACCTCATACTGTTACTTCAGGCATCTTGCTCTTGTGGAAAAATAGGCTTAGTTTCCAAACCATTTTAAGCTTGAATATTAATGCAATGGGGAACTTAATTTGAGAGGTAATGAGACCACCAAAGGAAATTAGAAGCATTCACTGGGGCACAGTGAAAGCCAGGGAACTGAGGCTGCCACAGTGTCCATGCCAGGCTACTCATTGGACACAGAATGAAAGACAGTACATTACAAAACTTTCAGGTTGGTAAAGGAAAATTATATCTGTGGAGCTATGTAGTGGGGGGCAAGAGGCATGGGTGAAGAGAAAAAATTGGGAGAGATGACTCCTGAGACTGGTAGCAGGAGAACAGAAGGCTCTTAGGAACAGAGGAAATTTTTTTAAATATACAACTTAATGAAATGGGATTGCAGAGTATTATTCTTGTTAGTATCAGATAGGATTTCATGTGGCAACAGCCACAGCTGGAAACACATTCTTTCAGAAGCACAGACCCTCTGGTGATTTTATTGCACTTTAAGAGTGTTGTTGAAAATAACAAGTTAGATTTCTTTATGAGGTCATCAGCACTGCATATACCTGGGCATGTATTGTGGTTCTAACCATCCTATCTCAGCAAGCAGCAGGCTTGGAATCCAATCCTCTAACTTCCATTCTATAAGATTTCCTTCTAAGGTATCCCAGCAGGAACCATTAATGGCAAGAAATACTGGCCCTTTAATATTTCAGAACTGAATCAGGTCCCATTCTTTACACAGGGCTAATTGCCCAGTTCTCACACTCTGTCCCAGGGAACTGAGGCTGCCACAGTGTCCATGCCAGGCTACTCATTGGACACAGAATGAAAGATAGTACATTACAAAACTTTCCGGTATATATACATCCTTGGACTATTTTTTTTTTTTTTTCAGATGGAGTTTTGCTCTTGTTGCCCTGGCTGGAGTGCAATGGTACCATCTCAACTCATGGTAACCTCCACCGTCCAGGTTCAAGTGATTCTTCTGCCTCAGGCTCCTGAGTAGCTAGGATTACAAGCGCCCACCACCACGCCCGGTTCATCCTTGGACTTCTATGAAGGAACAACAGAATAACAGGAACAGCATTTTCCAGTGGCATTCAGATTGTACTCTGAGGACTCTGAAACCTGAAATAAGGTCCATACTGGGGAAAAAAATAGGGTAGTATTGGTAGGAGGAGCCCTTGTTGCTATTACAGCTGGCCCATTTGTTTCTAGTCTGTAGGCTGTTTGGCAAATGTAATTGAGTGATGATCACAGAATGAGAGAGCCAGAAATCTGATTTGAGTCCTTTGAAAAGTGCATTAGCCACTCAAGCTCCAAGGTTTAAGATTTTGATTTTTAGAAACATATAGTATTGCTCAGAGTCACAAGCCAGAAAGCCAAGCATCATGGACTGCTAGGACTCAAAGAATTCTTTTCGTGTTCATATTTAAATTTGAATGTGGCTTTCAAGGCAATGAAGGAGGTAGTTTCATTCACGTCACAAACTTTTAATTGAGAAACTTTTAATAACACTTATTAAACTTTTAATAGCTTTTAAATTGAGAAATTCTTGTTTATATAACATCTACAATGCCAACTCTCTCTTCTTTTCTGTCCTTGTTTCATTCTCCTTTTCCCTTCTCCTGTTTTTCATGTTTTCTTTTTCATTTTCCACTTTTCTTCACTACATCTAACTTCCTTATATTCATCAATGTTTAGGATAATTGCCCTTAATAATTTGGTATTGCCCTATGTACACATATCCCAAAGGATCAGAATATTTACGACTTTATTCATTTTTGGCCCTACCATGTATCCTGCAAATTTCAAAAGTGGCTTTACATGGTTGATCCCTGCTCAAATTACAGCTGTTTTCTACTTTCCTCTTATCTCATAGATTTCATGTTGGAGGGCTGCCTTAGGTTTAGTATCAAGCATTTACTCCAGTTTCAAATCAACCTTTTTTTCTGATTGTTTTATGGTCACCCCTTCCAAATTGTGAGGTACCTGGTTGATTCATACTGACGTTGACACACTCAGGACACACACTTTCCATTCAGTTATTTACATTATTTTTTTTTAAAAAAGGATACCAGAACTCAGTACTTTCTCCAAAGGACACTCAACATGCCTCTTGATGCATAAATAGATCTCAACATTATTACATTTGCACAGCGCAGTCAGCCTGTGAAGTGTCATAATACAGGTAAAATAAAATTTAAAAAACAGGCTAAGGGAACGTAAAGGAAGGAGGAATTGAATCAAAGACAGGTTCACACATGAGTTGTGCTTTAAGGAAGATATGGAAAAGGGTAAGAATCCTATACCTTTGGATTTATTGTGGAATTTGGCTGTCATATCATTGTACTCTAATAGTCAATCTTCAAGGAAAACAATCACACAGAATGGAAACAGGAAATGAGATAGTATTCTCCTCTCCACTGCTTTTGTGTTTCAGCAGTAATAACGATAGCTACTATGTATTAAGAACTTACTATATGCTATGCATTGTGCCAGCTGCCTTACATATATTAACTTACTTATGAATTACAATAGACTTAGGTGGTAAGCAGTTTTCTTTCCTTTTTATGAATAAGATAAACCACTTGCTCAAGTGGTCAGCCTAGGATTCAACCTCAGGTATGCCTGAATCCAAAGCCCATGCTCTTAACCACCAGGCTTTTAGCACCTGTGTTTTGTGGTTGGTAATGTCTCATGATTAGCAAACATAACAATAACTTGCTTCACATAGGTCTTCCCAAAGGAAAATGAACCTGACTCAAGCAGATGTCCTTTGTGTTCCAAGAATTCAGCAGGCACCCTGCTGTGGCCTTCCCAAGGTGTCAGCCTCCTAATGCCCAGGACAAGCCCACCACGTAGAGTCTCATCATTTGATCATTTCCCACCAGCACAGCCCTTGCCCCTTAGTCATCAAAGGCACAGACCCCACTGCTTTATTCCCCTCCTACCCAGAGTCCCGCCTGGAGCTGCAAAGCTCATCTGAGGTTTCCTCTGCCTTCTCATTGCCACCGATGGGCCTTGGGAAGTCCCTTCCAACCCTAATGATAAGATCCTTAGAAAAGGGAACACACAGTGGCTGAGTATTCTCCTTGCACCAGAAACCTTACTAGACATTTTGTTTAGGTAATATTATTTAACTTTGCTTCTTCAATACTCAATGTTCAAGAGTTATTGAGTATCTATTATGGCCTAGGCACTTGCTAAGGGCTTTTGTACACTATCTCATTCAGTCCTCACTCATGACAGCCTCATTATCCTAACTTGTCTAGAACTCCTTACACATACACTTGTCTGGAATTTATTTTTACTAATAAATTTCAGGCAAGTGGATACTACTATCTAATAGAATCTGTATTTGAACATGCCAAAGATACCTTGAAGTCATATAGTAAATTAAACTCATCATTTCAATATCCGCTTCCCAGACAAAATTACAGTTCCTCCACCCGTGTTTCCAAGTGTAACGAATGGTCTCGGTATCATCTCATTTGTCCAAACTAAAAACCTAGATTCCTCTCTCTCCCTTACTCCCAATCGCCATAGTCAGTCAATCACCTAGACTGGCCAGTGCTCCCTCTCAAACTCAGGAATCGATATACTTCTCTCCATCTCCACTCACACTACCCCACTGTGGTCACCATTACGTCTCCCTGGGACTACTTGGCCGTAATCTGCTTTCAACACTGAGTAATTTGCTAAAGCACACATCTCATCTTGCACCTCCTGTTTAGCATTATTTAGAGCATCCTCCCTCAAGCTCCTCAGTAAGAAAGACTCTCCATCCCTGGGCTCCGTTCACATTCCCTGGCCCCAGCTCGCTACCCCAAACTTTACAGAAAATCAGTATCTTTGTCAGTCAGCCACTTGGGTGAGATCATCTGACCCTCTGTCCACTGGGTCCTAAATAGCAGAAAGTAGGAATATAATGAAGAGGAGAGTTCTTGGCCATGCCCCACAGGCTGGATCTTAGCCAGTGACTGACCCCCTGTTTGCTTTCTGCTTCAGAGGAAAGGATAAGTCTCAGCCCAGAAGGCAGAGGAACTGTGTTCAGGTGTGAGAGAACTTCCAAGGGAAGAGAAAGGCAAGACAATGGGAAGAGAAAAGGAACTCAGAGGCCCCATGCTGGAGGTGCAGGCCTCAAGTGAATCAACAGGCCCTTCCTCAGTTTCTTCTTTGTACCACCTGACAGCCCCATAACCTGAAGGACCTGATCAAAGGGCTCTTGATGAGGACAAGAATATTACTGATCTGGGGCTGGGCGCAGTGGCTCATACCTGTGATCTCAGCACTTTGGGAGGCCGAGGTGGACGGATCACAAGACCAGGAGTTCAAGACCAGCCTGGCCAGCACAGTGAAACCCGTCTCTACTAAAATATTAAAAAAATTATCCGGGAATGGTGGTGCACACCTGTAATCCCAGCTACTCCTTCTGAGTTCATTCAGAAAGAAATTACCTTTGCTCAGGAGCACCATTTGTTGCTCTGACTTCCTTCAAGGCCTGTCAGAGGTAGTTTGGTTTTGGAATAGATACCACAGAGCTGAGGCAGAAAAATCACTTGGACCTAGGAGACAGAGGTTGCAGTGAGCCGAAGTTGTGCCACTGCACTCCATCCTGGGTGATAGAGCAAGACTGTCTCAGTAAATATATAAACAAATAATAATAAAATCATAGATATTACGGATCTGATATCTTCTCCTAATAATGCACAGAATCTTTTTAATCAGCCAGCTTGGGTTTAGGGTAGGGATGAGAGAGCCCATGAGACAGACACCACTCCCTTCTCAGCTATCTGAATCAAAACAAGGACTTGAGATCTGAACCTGAGCTGGGACCATGGGGTTCGCTTTATCACTGAGTGTTTACTTTCCTGAATTCCTTTCTCCTCCACGCCTCATACCCCAATTCCTCTTTTCTGAGCAGAGTTATCTCCTCTTTGTGGTGGAGGCTCAATTACCAGCAGAATCTCTGCAGAGACAGCAAGATGGTCTTTCCAGTGTTGAGTTAACCAGGAGGCTGAAAAAACACATGTTCTTGTCTCCTGCAAGTCAGAGGCACCAAAATAATTGTTTTTAAAGAATTTGGTTGCTATTCCTAAGAAAAGACTTCAAACTAGTCATTGTAGGAAAAAAATGAGAATTTTACTGTACTTCCTAACACTTGCCTTATAGCTTCATAGTGCTTTAATTTTCAATTACATATGAGGGGACACAAGAGGTATTATAGAGCCTATTCTGCTCTATGGTACCTATTCCGAGACCAAACTACCTCTGACAGGCCTTGAAGGAAGTCAGAGCAACAAATGGTGCTCCTGAGCAAAGGTGATTGCCTTCTGAATGAACTCAGAAGGAACTAGATAGGCCTAGGCTCATCAAGAGGGCTTTAGATGTCACCTAACCCATCTCACTTTTTGCATTGTTTCCTTACTTATGGTTGGTAAGGTCAGGGGACTTGCTCAGGATCATATAGTTAGGCTAATGTCAAAGCCAAGTCTTAAAACCTGGTCTGACACTGGAATAATATTTTTCCGACAATAGCACTTGTGGCTCAACAACAGTCCAGTGTTCCTTTCCTCACCTCTACTCCCAGATGGCAAACTTATCTCATGTTGGAATTTGTAAACTGCTTTTGAATAACCAGAAACCACGATCCTATCATCCTCAGCTTACAGATCAGGGTACTGTTGTTTCCTTCTTGTTACAAGCTGTCAGGGTGGAGGGGGGTGATAGATGACTTCACCACAGGCCACGCAGTGAGTCAGGGGCTGAGCCAACTCCCCAGCTCCCGGCTCCCTGATTTTTCTTTCTGTTTCTGAGTCAACTGAGCTGGTCAGCCTCCTACGCTGTAAACACCACACAGAGCAGGAAAACAATGAAGCTGCTTATTTAGAAAAGACCTGCTTCCCTGCTGAGTGTCATTACATGTCTCCTTTTATGCACTTGAACAGTCTGTTCCTGCGGTTGGCTACTAGGAAGACAGGATAGAGGATGACTGTGAAATGGCCCACTTACAGGGTCTTGGTCCACATCTTTATTGACAAAACAAGCCCACCAAAGTTTCAGGTAGGAGCATAAGTGAGCAACAGAGCCAAAAAGGAGACTTTGGGCAAAGGTCCAAATCATTAGGACCATTTAGCCAAATGTGCCTTTATTAGATCATGCCGTGTGACACAATCAGGAAATAAACATTACCTCTGCCCCAGAAAAAATATCTGCCATCTTCTCGGCCAAAAGCAAATCTCAAGGTTACAAGGTAGACAAGAAGGAGGGAAAAATTCACCTCTGCTTACTCTTCTCCTTAGCAGTGCTATTTATTTATTTATTTTTCTGCAACAGAGTCTTGCTCTGTTGCCCAGGCTGGAGTGCAGTGGTGCAATCTCTGCTCACTGCAACTTCTGCCTCTCAGGTTCAAGGGATTCTCCTGCCTCAGCCTCCCGAATAGCTGGGATTACAGGTGTGTGCCAGCATGCCCAGCTAATTTTTGTATTTTTAGTAGAAATGGGGTTTTGCCATATTGGCCAGGCTGGTCTTGAACTCCTGACCTGAAGCGATCCACACACCTCGGACTCCCAAAGTGCTAGGATTACAGGTGTGAGCCACTGCACTAGACCAGGCAGTGCTTTTTAAACTGCAGTGAGCATGTCTTCAAAACGCTGAGATTTAGGCCTCACTTCCAGAAGGAGGCAGGTGTAGAGGAGGGCGGGAGGCCTGGGCATCTGCATTTCTAACAAGCTATTCTAGGACCATACTGCTCCATCTCTACTGCTGCCACCAGGTGGCATCTAAAGGGTGTTGCGTTTATTGAGTTGTCTCCCCTTCCAAACAAGGCTGAAACATTTACAGAAGACTATGCTAAAGGCCTTGTAATGAAAATAAAAAGTAAATAAGCACAGAATAGCTTACAACTAAATAATCTGGTTTGCAAGAGATAGTTTTCCCACCTTTAGTGCGGAATGCCCTGCAGGGAGTCTTCCCAGATGGACTCCAGCCTGTCTATGCAAGAGAACATTTTTTTTTTTTTGAGACAGAGTTTACACTGTCGCCTAGGCTGGAGTGCAATGGTGTGATTGCCGCTCACTGCAACCACCGCCTCGTGGGTTCAAGCAATTCTTCTGCCTCAGCCTCCCAAGTAGCTGGGATTACAGGCATGCACCACCACACCTAGCTAATGTTTTTGTATTTTTAGTAGAAATGGGGTTTTACCATGTTAGCCAGTTCCTCTCAATTCATTCCCAACTAGTCTTGGTGATTTGAGAGGCCAGGTTTGATATTTCAATTTAGGATTTGTTCATTCAACCAGTATTTTTTGGAGCACCTGCTATGTGCCAGAGCTCATGCTAGGCATTATAAGTACCATAAAACAATGAACAACACAGACTGCCACCCTTGTCTTCCTGCCTCCCCCAGATCTGCCTCCCTCTGAGAGTGAAGCCTAAATTTCTGCATTTTGAGGACGTGCTCACTATAGTTTGAGAAGCATTTATAGCTCTGCAGAGAAGACAACTAAAACAAATCAATATCTCATTGGAGGGTCAACAGGCCACATCTGGGCCTACGTAGCATGTTAAACATTTCCAGTAAAAATCTAAATTTCTAATGTCTCTTTAAAAATAAGAAAAGATGGCAAAATTAGGCTTGTAGTCCCAAATGGCAACAGTTGCCTGAAGCTAATGACTGTCTTTTTAGAGAAGGATGCACTCTATGATTTGCTACCCTCCACTACTTTGAATTGTCTCACATCGAGTCAGTTTTACCTGTCTGATTTATCAGTTCTGCACCTGAACATGTTTGAGTTGAAGGCTTTTATGTAGAATCATATAGAAGAGGACCTAACTAGTCTGGAGGTGCAAAGGATGAATGGGGATTTCCAGGCCATGAGGTCAGGGAAGGGAGGTTGGGAATGTGAGGCAGCGGAAACAGCAGGGGGAAAGGCTCAGAGATGAGTCTGCGTGCAAGGAGACAGGTGTATTTAAGGAAGGTAAAATGTTGCTCACAGCTGGAGCTCTAAGAGGTAAGAGATGGAGCTGGAAAGGTAGGCAAGGAATAAGTCATATTTAAAATATTGGACTTTGGATGGCTGTAGTGCCTCATGCCTGTAATCCCAGCACTTTGAGAGGTTGAGGAGGGCAAATCACCTGAGATCAGTAGTTTGAGACCAGCCTGGCCAACATGATGAAACCTCATCTCTACTAAAAATACAAAAAAATTATCCGGGCATGGTGGGGCGCACCTGTAGTCCCAGCTACTCAGGAGGCTGAGGCAAGAGAATCCCTTGAACCAGGGAGACGGAGGTTGCAGTGAGCCGAGATGGCACCACTGGACTCCAATCTGGGTGACAGAGCGAGATTCTATCTTAGAAAAAGAAAAATACAGTTGGACTTTACCCACGCTACTCAGAGCAAGATACTGCAGGGGTTCAGCTGGGATAATGACTCTCATCTGACTGGTCTTGGAAGGCTACTCAGGCTGCTGTGTGGAGTGGACTGGAGGAGGCAAGACTGACAGGAGCAGATATTTTAGGACATTCATGAGCAGCCCACCCCCACTTACAGAGGCCATTCAGGAATGCTGAAGGATTGTGCCGCATATTTTCTTCCTGTGAGGCCCTACGCCAAGCTTACAGCAGAATCCTGAACACAGAGCAGGTGCTCGAGGAAGGGTTCTGCCTCAGATCTCAGGCAGAAACAATGGCAGAAAGTCTCAGTCCAGTGGTCATCTGTCTGCACAAAGAGGATGCTCAGGACTTGCATAGAAATGTTATGTTTTCTTCTTGACACTATTGGAGGGGTAAATTTTTAAAATGAAGCCATTCTAAAGCTCTTGACCTTCTCTGCCAGCTTTTCAACTCATCTTTGATTTGGGTGAAAGCCATGTCTGTCTCAGGCATGACATTCCTGAGAGAGAGCTTCCAAGTCGTCTTCGGACATCCATTAAGGAAAAGGCATAAAAATATCACAGGCTAATGAGAGGCGAAAGGAGCATACATACGTGTGCAAATAAAGCAGAAAATGATACAAATATCTAGAATAAAGGCAGATTTTCTATATCTGGGAGTGGAGAGGGAACTATTTCCAAAGAAACTTTTTGTTTTTCAGCCTGCTAAACAGATTGGTCTGGAGGTGTAGATCCATTAAAGTCAAATTGATTTAGAGAGAGAAGATACTGTTCATGTCAAAACTATAGTTACCTCAAACCCCACCTCCACCAAAGTCTCAAATCTCAGCGTGGGAGAAACCCATTATAATTCCACTTTATAGTGCTAGAGTGGTCTGCTTAGATTTCATCTGCTGGAATATTTACTTTGGATAAAATGCAAGTTCTCTGTGGCAGGCTGGGGGAATTACAATAGATGAAACAAGAAGAGAATTTTAAAGATGAGCCCAAACCCCAAGTGGGATGCTTCAGTATTCAATTAATTGACTCTTCCCACATCCACACTCCCCCTTGTTTAACCTTGGGTCATTGGTTTTTTATTCTAGGATCTCAAAGCTATTTTCAAGCAGATGTTTTTCTGCTCAAATTATTGCAGAGATAAAAGAGTTGCAGCTAGTCAAATTAAAACATCCACCTGCCTATTGGGAGTGAGTGGTGAGGGTTGCAGTCCATAGAACAAGCTCACAGATGCTTTGACCCGTATGCAATGGGCTAGTATCCTTCAAGAATTCCTACCCATCCAAAGGCTCACAGTGTCTGAAAGGCCATCTCCCTTGGTCATTCACACCCAGGTAATAGTAGTTCTTTCTCATTTACCACAAGAGGAAAGAAATTAGTCTTCCCAGAAGCGTCTGGTGGTCTACAAATCAAGGAGTGCCCAGGTTGGTTCTAATGTTTATTCTTTTAGCTGAAGACCACTGATCATAGACCTAATACCCCAGCACCCAACTTGTTTGCTTGAAACTAATAGAGCGAATCCTGAAAACATCAGTAAAGCTCCCAGAGAAACCCCTACCCTAATTTTCATTCAACAAATACTTAGGGAGCTTCTGCTATGTTGCGGAGGATGGCTGTTCTGGGGACCAGCAAATCCCTATTCACACAGAGCTTGCCTTTTAGCATGGAGAAAACAGACAATAAACAGGTAACGATATAAGTAGTACGACTTATTGTGATAAATACTTATTTTCTAGCAGTGATAAGTGCTAGAAAAGAAGAATAAAGGGTAAGAATAAAGATAAGGGGTCAGAGGTAGTCAGGAAAGGCCTCACTGGCAAGCTGACCTTGAGCAGAGGAAAACAGGATCAAGAGATTAAGCCAGAATCTGCTGGAAGAGCATTCTGGGGATAAGGAACGGCAAGGACGAATGCCCTGAGAGAAGAGAGAATGTGACTCCTGTCATCCTATGATACAGTCTGTGGGACATAGACTTCCACTGGCAAAACAGAAAATGAAAAAAATACCTTTTCTCTTTCTTTTCTCTTCCTTCATTTTCCTTATTTATTTTCACATCTTCTCTCCCCCATTTCTTCCTTCCTTTCACCCTGGTCCAAATCTTTGTTTACTGAATCAGCCTCTCCAATTACTTTGCTCTGGGATATGAGCATTAGAGATGATAAACTTCAAATGCTTTTGTGGCAAGGCGAGTTTCCCTTTTCTGGTGACTACTGAGAATAAGAATTAGGAGGAAAGCTTTAAGGATGAGGGAGAAACAGACATTCGTTGATCACAGTAAGGTTTGTAGCTGTTCTAGTAGGAAATGTGTTTGTAGGGATTCTGTCCTAGGTTAGGATTTGAAGAAGCGTGCCCCCACTTCCTAGTCCCTGTGGAGCAGAGGATGGCTGACGCACTGTACTAAGTGGAAAGCTCGTCATGAAATGACCTAAAAGGGCTGAGGGACTGTGTGTATGTGTGAGTGTGTGTGTGTGTGTGTGTGTGTGTAGTAGTGGAAAGAGGTTGGTGCAAGGAAGATACTGTAGGAAAAATGAGCTCTGCTGACTGAGGGCTTAGCCGCAAGGTGCCCCTTAAGAGTCTAGGTTTAAGAGCACCTGTCTGTGGATTGATATGAGAACAAGATAGATGAAATAAAAAAGCCATCTCTGATCCTCAACCACCCCCCCCCTCACTTTACACTAAGCCCCACACCAATTCCTTGTTGACTTCAGTATTATACAAGTAGGAATATATCCCTTGAGCCCAAAGAATTGAATTCAGAATTTTAGAATTCTGAGTATTCAGTTGACCCACTATAACCTTTCTTGTGACTTATAGTACCACCCTTTTATTCAGTGTTAAGGAACATAGTATACAGGTTGCATCTTTTAAAAATGCTTTAGTTTACATAAGCAAGTCAACCCAGAAACTGGTACCCTTGTTTTCCCAGAATAGAGTATGATGAGAGCTTCTTGTTATTTTTCTACTCTCTCAGCTTTTTTCTATCCTTTTTTTACCTGAAAAGTTTTTCATTTAAATGCATTTATAACTCCCTCAGCATTTGTTAGTTAAATATGCAGCATCATTGCCCCTCCTTAATGCCAGCCTAAAAAATAATTCTATTCATTTGAAAGAATGGCATAATTCTGAGTTTAAGGGCATCAACTGAGTTTTATTCTATATCTTTACAATCTAACTACCTAGTCCTATTTGACCTATTAGTCTCTTAGCCATCAGTTACACAAACACAAAAATCACTGTAGAATTTTTTGGTATTCATTCAAGCATTGACAGATACCATGGATTATTATTAGGGACACTTGTGTGGTACATTCATCTAGGGTCTTTCCTGCAGTGTATAAACTGATTAACACAGAGAATTATCAGGCCAAGCCTTGGGAAATCCTTTGTTAATCCTGTATACATGGTGTCCCTGTATTGCCAGATAAGATAGAATTATTACATGTTGAATATCAGGATGTTCCATCTAACTTGGGCATATTTGGATTGCTCGCAATTTCCCTTGTTCACTCTCTTTCAGTGAAAGACCTATCTCTTACCTGAAATAATCCTTATCTACATGAGCATTGATTATTACCTTTCAGTCTTATCTTAAAAAAAAAAAAAAGACAAAGTCTTCACTCCAGGCTGGAGTGTGATGGCATGATCTCAGCTCACTGCAACCTCTGCCTCCTGGGTTCAAGTGATTCTCCTGCCTCAGCTTCCTGAGTAGCTGGGACTACAAGCATGAGCCACCACACCCAGCTAATTTTTGTATTTTTAGTAGAGCCCAAGTTTCACCATGTTGGCCATGCTGGTTTCAAACTCCTGACCTCAAGTGATATGCCTGACTCAGCCTTTCAAAGTGCCGGTATTATAGGCGTGAGCCACCACACCTGGCCCAGTCTTATTTCTACTAAGTTAAACTACCACTGTTTTGATCATCTTATTTTCTAACTAGTTATTCACCTCGAATACCTCCTTCCTGAGCCCTTTACGTTGAATTCAGTTTGCAGTGATGCATAGCCTACAATTACCTTATGATTATGTGTCCTAGATAATAGGATGCAGGCAATTGATCACAGTCAACTGTACCATGTGCCAAGAACTTCAGAGACAAATGGACATTTAGTTGGTCAATTTATTGTGCCTAACCCAGAGCTCTAATGGCCAAAGTAGTTTCAAAGAATGCTTTTGTATTTGAGTGAAGGGATGTGACTGCTCCCATAGTGGGAACAGCCTCTTCCCTGGGATACATGGAAGAACTGCAGGATGGCTTTCCCTTTCAAATTACACATCCCTTTACTACTACCTATCTGCCATGGCAGACCCTGGCTACATCCACACCCATTGGGAATTGCTTTGTATAATGACTATAGTATAGACAGGAACCTATTACATATTTAAAGCAATGAGGGTTCAATAAGAGGTTGGAAGTCTTGAGCTTAAGATACGAGCCCAGAATACAGATTAAGGAAACAAGTTGATTTCATGCTTACTCCCAAGGAATTCCAATGGGTTCTACTGAACTACTCTTTCTTGAGGCTCCACCAAGTGAATTAAAGCCCATCAAGTTCAAACTAGCTAGTTGCCTAGAAGAATCCCCAGATATAAAGTTCATATGAAGATATGAAGTTCAGTTGTACTCAGAAAAGATCTTTCAAGAACACTCTAGCCCCAATCTTGCAAGAACACTCTAGATTGCAAATTCAATCTAACCCTTTATGTACAACATTAAGATAAGAGATAGAGTATGCAACTGTCCTGATGTGCCCAGGACTGAGGGAGTTCCTGGGATGCATGACTTTCAGTATCAAACTTGGGAAAGTTCTGGGCAAATCAGGATGAATTAATCACCCTATCCAAGACTGTAATTACATAAATGGTAAGCTTTGGTGCTACCCTTCCATTCCCAGTGCCATAACAGCTACAGAGAGATGGCATTACTTGGCTGTAGATAAGGAGAGCCATGGTAATTGTGTGTAAACCATATATATTCTGATGCTTATTTAATTAAAAAAAAAACAAATTTAAGATATCTTCTGAAAATACTTGGAACTCAATCAGTGACATTCCAAAATTAGCTTTAAGTGATAAAATTTTATGTAATTATGACAACCATCTCTAAAATAAGTGATTAAGTGCTTCAATCACAAAAACAAATGGTCTGAAAACAAATCTCTCAGGAATTATAAATATCCTCTAAGATATTTGCCCAATTACAAGCTCTTTGAGTTTTGTTTTTACATTTTTTGCCAACAAAGGTTGCTTAGCAACAGTCAGCCATCTCTTTTCTCTCATCAGTTTCTCTTTTTTGCTCTCCCACCTTTGCTATTGAATACTAAAGGGAAGGGAAGCCACTGCTCTGTGATGACCTCCTCTTCTCAGTTTAGAAACATAAAAATGAGAATGTCTAAGTATAACAGTTCCTAACGTTTGTACCAAGGTTCGTACAGTCTAAAGGATGTGTTCCTGAAAGAAGCTCCATCTGATGGTGCCTTAACTTATTAAAACCCATATAAGAGTAATAATTTAATCTTGGGCAAAGTAGCCTTGGGCATCAGTTTTATTCTCCTTATTTTACCAGCTTGGAGACTACACAGTTTGCTTGAGTTCTCATGTCTGGCAGGTGGAAGAATCAAATTTTAAATCAAGATCTGATTTTAAGGTATTTTCAGTTCACCAGAGAGGGTATTGAAACTGAGACTTTGCAATGACAACAAAGAGGGTAAATAAAACTGACTAAACTCACTCAATAAAATGAAAACTAAATATACTTTACTATGATATTATTTAACCATGTGTGTATGTATATAGAAGTTTGATGCACAAGGGTAAAAGATGAAATATACAATGATAGCCCTTCCAGAATGGGTGTATTTACATCTATGTATCTGTATGTCTACATCCATACCCATACTCATACCCATACCCATATCCATACCTATTATGTGTATGTACATTAAAAAAATAATAAACAGCATAGAGTCTGATCATAACTTTCAACCCTTCAATTCTTAACTAGAAATTGTTTAAACCCTTAGCTAAGGATGCCAAGGGATGTCTCTTTTTCTGTTACTGTAAATTTATAGATGCTTTCAATTTCTGAAGGCATTTACCACCCTCGCCATCTGTATTTGAAATGGCTTCTTTCTTATAGCAGAGATTTCAATACTATTTTAGAGAATTCACAAATCTCTTGTCGACAATGACTTTTAAAGTTCATTCTTTAAGTCTTCATTGCATGCTAGAATTTAAGAAGATTTATTCTTCTTTAATACATTCTGCAAAATGCCAGCTGAAGTTGCTTATTACCTGGAAGATGTCTTGTCTCTATTAAATGGCAGAGCATTTCTCTGCCCTGTCTTTTTGAGCTTTTAATTCTATGTTCTGGTTTGCTGTAGGTGGTGGTAGGGAGAGTTTTATAAACTTATGGCTTTTGAGCTAAGAGACAAATTCCAGGCTAATCTGCACTTTTAAAATGTCTCTCCAGCGTAATAGTGCCTGGGTTTTATGATATTTCCTGCTTCACCCCACTGAATATTCCTCCTGCATGCAGAAACACAGAGTTTCATAGCTTATACATTTCACAGTCATTATTATATAGTTATCACTCTGATAAAAATAGCTAAAATAAAATTCCAAAAATGTCAAGCTCCAACCTCAAACACAGAAAGTTCGTCTCTGCTACTGTTGCAGTCTTGCCTTTGTTGTTTTGTTTTGTTCTGCTCTGTTTTCTTTGTTAATAGGTGTTAACTAGTTCTCTTCTGCTTTTGTCTATCTTCCAGGGCTAGGCTACAGGAAGACTGGTAGATTTTTAAAAATCAACCTAAGTTTATAATGAAGTGGCAGTTACAGTTTTTGAGTGACCAAAGGTCCACAGAGAAGTCCTTTGGAGGCCCTCTCATTTCACTGGTGGTGACCTAACAATTTCCTAGGCAAGCTTCATAAGGGCCTGCTGTATTCACTTGCATTTCCCCAGCAACCAGTGAAGCATTTGACAAACAGTAGGTACCAAATGAAGAGAAGAAAAATAGAAACAAATGACAAATTCCAAAAAGCTGTCTAATATCACAAGCATAGGCTATAAATTCAGGAATTCTAATAAGTTCAATTTCGTGGAATTTCCATCATAAGAAAAAAGTATATGGCGTATTTATAATTGTACATACTGTATTTTCAAATATATTCCTGATAGAAGAGAGCTTCTGGTTTGACCACGTGTTGATAAAAATAGATTCCTTCACTTATAATTTTACACATCTGATATTTGAAAAGAATAAACACACTCCTATTTGTTCAGCGGTGAGCATATTACCCAGACTGAGGACAGGGTGATGCTGGAGCAGGGGCATCCCAGGCTTTTTTGGGGGATTAATATATGGAAGGTGGGGGAGTCCATTTGTCCTTCTGCTGGGGTTGCTAAGCTGGAATGATATCATGAGCCAGCAATGCGAGGGCAAATAAGGCCACAGAGACGGAAACAACTAAGAGGGGAGAGAGACAGGTTGCACCACCACTGAAGCCCTTGAACTGAGCCATGCTTAAATGAAGCTACCTTCCTGCCATCTCATGTTCTGTGAGTCAACAAACTTCCCCTTTTTTTTTTCTGTCATTTGAAGCCAAGAGTCCTAACTACTATACAAGATGATAGCTATTTGCAATGTCTTACTAGTCTAAGTCTTAGATAAATTCATATTGCTGAGAAAAAAATAATTTAGGCTCATATGGATATCTTCTCTACTGGATGTCTGGAAAATGAACATCCCTTATACCTGTGTTATCTCCTTTCTTTGCTTATTTTAATCAGAGGGCACTGTGCTCTCAGTAATAAGATAGTAATGGCTTACACTTGCACACTAATTTAAAGTTTCAAAGTAATTTTACCTGTATTGTCTTATCCTCACAGAAGACAAGCATTTTCATCAAAGTTTTTCAAATGAAGAAACTAAGGTTCAGAGAAATTAAGTGAATTGCCTAAGGCTATATAGCTTGCATGGGACAGAGCTAGGATTAAAGTTTATGCCTGGTACTTCCTAATCCAGTATCCTTTCTGTGACATACCATACCTCCCTGAACACACCTGCAGATACAGGACCTCCTATGCCCACTAGAAGGTATAATTCAGGCCAGAAGACATACACCTCTGGGTCAGGTACACTCCTGGCCAATGGCCATTTCTTCTTTTGTTTTGTTCACTTAACTTTCTGGGTTATTGATCTCTACAACTCTATCTGCTATCTTCTCTTACCCCCTTGCCTAGACCCCAAACTCCCAAAACCTTTCCCATAGCCTAACTTCTAAGAACCACAAACTCAACAGTCTTTGCCTCCACAGCTGAATGTCAAACCCCTGTTAAATTTTTAACCACCAGGATTTTCAGACATGATTTCTACTCCCTTATTTCTGAACATCGCCTGCCTACCATACGCGTTCTTGAATCTGACTCATATGACTTCAATCCTTGTCATTATTGCTCTCATTCTCTGATTCTATTCTTTTCTTATCTATTCTGCCCTGTATTGTTTATTTCTAGAGTGGAAGGAAAGAATTGGCCAGACAGCCACCATTATGCCTATTCACACTGTCGTGTGTCCTGAACAGACCAATAACGAGTTCCAAAATTGAATTCACAATAGGCTGTCAACCAAAAAAAACCCCAGGACTGGATGGGTCCACAGTCAAATTCTACCAGATGTATAAAAAAAGCTGGTACCATTTCTACTGAAACTATTCCCAAAAATTGAGGAGGAGGTACTCCTCCCCAACTCATTCTATTAGGCCAGCATCATCCTGACACCAAAACATGGCAGAGACATACACACACAAAATCTTCAGGCCAATAGCCTTGATGAACATTGATATAAAAATCCTCAATAAAATACTAGCAAACCAAATCCAGGGGCATATCAAAAAATGAATCCCCTATGATCAAATAGACTTTTATCCCTGGAATCAAGGTTGGTTCAACATACACAAGTTAATAAATGTGATTCATCACATAAACAGAACTAAACACAAAAACCATATGATTATCCCAATAGAGGCAAAAAAGGCTTTCAATAAAATTCAGCATCCCTTCATGTAAAAAACTCTCAACAAACTAGGCAATGAAGGAACATTCTTCAAATTAATAAAAGCTGCATATGACAAACTCACAACCAACATCATACTAAATGGGCAAAAGTTGTAAGCCACACCCTTGAAAACTGTCACAAGACAAGGATGCCCTCTCTCACCACTCCTATTCAACATAACACTTGAAGTTCTGGACAAAGAAATCAGGCAAGAGAAAGAAATAAAAGGTATCTAAATAGGAAGAGAGGAAGTCAAACTATTCCTGTTTTCAGACAACATGATTCTATATCTAGAAAACCCCATAATCTCAGCCTCAAAGCTCCCTGATCTGATAAGTAACTTCAGCAAAGTTTCAAGATGCGAAATCGGTGTACAAAAATCAGTAGCATTTCTATATATTAATAACATCCAAGCTGAGAGCCAAATCAAGAATGCAATTGCATTCACAATAGCCACCAAAAGAATAAAATACCTAGGAATACAACTAACCAGGAAGATGAAAGGTTGCTATAATGAGAATTACCAAACACTTTTCAAAGAAATCAGAGGCAACACAAACAAATGGAAAAACATTCCATGCTCATAGATAGAAAAAATTAATATTTTGGACATAGGGCTCAAAGCAATTTACAGGGTCAGTGCTATCAAACTACTAATGACATTCTTCAAAGAACTAGAAAAAACTATTTTAAAATTCATTTGGAACCAAAATAGAGCCCAAATAGCCAAGACAATCCTAAGTCAAAATAACAGAGCTGGAGACATCACATTACTCAATTTCAAACTATACTACAAGGCTACAGTAACCAAAACAGCATGGTAATGGTACAAAAACAAACACATAGACCAATGAATCAGAATACAGGGTCCAGAAATAATGCTACACACCTAGAAGCATGTACTTCTTGTTATGTGTGTGTTTGGAATGCAAAATCTATCTGAGCTTGGGCAACCTATTTTGAGGACTTTGAGATGAGGCTTTTTAGGGATGGATTATCAAGAAATGGCACAAAGTTTCAGAGATACTGTTTTCCTAAATGGCAGTCTGAATGCAGTAGCCTTTCTCTTTACAGCATTAGAGAATAAGGAGAAGCCCGGCATGGACTGGCAGAGGTACCCAAAGTGGCTGCTCTGTGGAGGGGCATATCACTATCATCAGTCAAGGGATCCTCCCAATGCTACTTTCCAGCTAAGGGATCTCTGCAAGCATTAGCCAAAAATAATGCCTTCATGAATAAAGGGTTTAGCATTGCTTGGAATCTAAAGAACAAGGTCCTGTGGGTTCAGCCAGCGGAACTTCTGGAATAGATGGAAAGCTGAAAACAATCTAGCAGATATTTAGATATTATTTCAGAAGGAACTTGTGAACTATGGCTCAGAGACCATGAGAGTAAACATTATAAATGTTTTTTTAAAGCTTCATAGCTTCTTCATAGTTCATGTTTAACACCCTTTGTTTCCTACAAGCTCCTAAATACAAGGATGTTATAATAAAACAAGCTGTGCATTTGAAGGACAGATACAAAGCCAAGCATCCTGAGGGGTTTAGGAAACCCAAAGCCAGGAATAACACAGGGCCGAGTGGAGGGTGGCAGCTTCAAAACTCCTAAAGAGAAGAGATATAGGCAGCCTGTTCCTGAGGCATGGCTCTAGTACTTAGTAATAGAAACACCCGAGGAGTTCTCCAGTGTAGGTGGCAATATTTGTTATTTCCTGATAACTCATACCCAATATCCTTTTTCCATACTGAGAGAATCATATTCTGTTCCACAACCTCCCAGGGAAAGGTATCGATGAGACTAAGCTAATCAGAATGGTCTCATTTCCCTTGTCACTGATTAACTTACTGTTGTGCTTTTCCTGGCCAATGAGATGTTTGTGTGTGGAATTTTACTAAAGAGCATCTGGGAAAGTTTTTCTTTTAGCTCTTAAAAAGATGCATACAAAAAGAAACACACCTTCTTATTTTACGGAGTGTTGCATCTTCATGTGTCCTGGTCCTGTAGTGAACATCTTAGAAACATGAAGAAAGTTAATGTGAAGAATACGCCAGAATAGCAGAGCAGAAAAGTGTAAGGAAGCTAGGTCCCTGATGACATTACTGATTTGACATATGTGCAATTGGAATCCCAAAATTAAAGAAAGGAGCAAAAAAGTATTAGTAGAAACAATAGACTATTTTTTTCTCCTAAATTTGGTAAAAGGCATAAGTTTACAGATTCAAAAAGCTCAATGAATCCAAGCAGGATTGTTGCAAAATATACTATATTTAAGCACATCAAAGTCAAAATGTAGAAAGCGAAGGTAAGGAGAATTATCTTGAAAGCGGCCAGAGAAAGCAACTCATTATGCTCAGAGAAACAATGATATGAATTACCATTGATTTCTCACTGGACACAATGGAGCCCAGAAGACAGTAGAATGTCTTTAAAAGTGTGTCAGAATGGAACTGTAAACCTAGAATTCTATCATCTATCTATCATCTATCTGTCTGTCTGTCTGTCTGTCTATCTTTCTATCTATCTATGTAGAACCAAGCTTGGTTACATACCTGTAATCCCAGCACTTTAGGAGGCCAGGGTGGGAGGACTGCTTGAGCCCAGGAGTTCCAGACCAGCCTGGGTAACACAGAAAGGTCCTGTCTCTACAAAAAAATTTTTTTAAAAACAGCCAGAAGTGGTGGTATCCACCTGTAGCCCAGCTACTCAGGGGGCTGAAGCAGGAAAATCATTTGAGCCTGGGAGGTTGAGGTCGCAGTGAGCCATGATCAGGACACTACTCCAGCCTGGGCGACAGAGTGAGACCCTGAGTAAGCAAGCAAGCAAGCAGGAAAGAAAGAAAGAAGGAAGGAAAAAGAAAGAGAGAGAGAGAGAAAGAAAGAAAGAAAGAAAGAAAGAAAGAAAGAAAAGAAAGAAAGAAAAAGAAAGAAGGAAGGAAGGAAAAAGAGAGAGAGGGAGAGAAAAAGAAAGAAAAAGAAAGAAAGAAAAGAAAAAAAAGAAGGAAGGAAGGAAAAAGAGAGAGAGAAAAGAAAGAAAAGAAAGAAAGAAAGAAAGATCTTTCAGGAATGAGGAAGGTATAATTTTTAATGATAAATGAGTACAAAGATAATTAGTTGCCAGCATACCTGTACCACAAAAAATTCTAAAGGAAATTTTTTCCCCACCATCAGTAGTTTGAGGAGTAAATTCTATATACTAAAAGAAAATTATGCAATATAGAAGAACCTTAGATATTCAGAAAGGAGAACACTTTCAAACTGATTTTGTGAGCTCAGCATAATGTTAATTAACACCTGAAAAAGAAATCACACACACACACACAAATACAAGCAAAATAAAATCACTTGTTCATGGCAAAAAATTCTTAACAAAATTTAGCAAATAGAATCTAGTGATATATAAAAAGGAAAATACATTATGACAAAGTTGGCTTTATAGGAAATTAAGTTTGGTTAAACACTCAAAAGTCAAGCAACAAATTCGGTGTATAAACAGGAGAAAGGAGAACACAGTCATCTAAACAGACACAGAGAAAACATTTGACAGAATTTACCACTCATTCGCAATTGTCTTAAAACCTAGCAAATAAGGAGTAGACACCTTTCAATCTAATAAAGAGCATCGAAGAAAACCTACAACTAGTATCATATTTAATGATGAGATAGTGTATCTTTTCCCTTTAAAACCAGGAATAAGCATGTATATTCATACCACTCTCTTCCATACTGTCCTGGAAATTCTGGGCAATGCAATTAAAATAAGCAAAAGAATTAGAAGGCATAGAAATTGTAACAGAATAAAGAGAGTTATGTTTATTCACAGATAACACAACTGCTATGTAGAAAATACTCAGGATCTACAGAACAATTAATAGAACTAACAGCTTAATTTAGCCATATCACAGGATACAAAATCAACATGCAAAAATAAATTGTATTTCTACAAAACAATGACAAACAATTTGAAAACAAAATTTAAAACAATACTATTTACAATACTATAGAAATATACATGTAATATTTGGAAATAAATGTAACAAAACATGGGCATAATCTTTACACTAAAAACTCAAGCCACTGATGTGAGAAATTAAAGATTTAAACAAATGGGAAAATGCCAGGTTTGTGGATTATAAGACTCAATATTTTGAGATGTTACTCATCCCTAAATTGATTTATGAATTCATGCATCTTGAATAATAATTCCACCAGGATTTTTAGTAGAAATAAATAAACTGATTAAGTTTGTATGGAAGTACAAAGAATACCAAAGCCAAATGGAGTAAGAAGAATGAAGTTGGAGGACTCACACTAGTTGACTTCAAGA
The DNA here is from genome assembly GCA_963574635.1 of Cheracebus regulus. Classification (NCBI taxonomy): domain Eukaryota; kingdom Metazoa; phylum Chordata; class Mammalia; order Primates; family Pitheciidae; genus Cheracebus; species Cheracebus regulus. Next base: position 5,795 of record CAUYQU010046122.1, on the reverse strand, counting down.
CTTACTATATACCACAGTAATCAAAAGTTTGTTACTTGTATAAGTAAGGAAAGACAACTAGATAAATGGAACAGAGTAAAGAATCCAAAAGTAAAAGCACAATTATATAGTCATTGGATTTTCAACAAAGCCACAAATGTTATCCAATGGGAAAAGGAAAATCTTTTCAACAAATGATTATTGAATAACTAAATATGCTTATGGAAAGGAAACTCAGCTTCTACCTCACTCCATTCACAGAAAAATAATTCAAGGTGGATCCTTTCCCTAAACATCAAAACTAAACTATAAAACCTCTAAAAGGACACAGAAAACAAAAAATCATAAAAAAGTTGAAAACTTCTGCTTATCAAAAGATATTATTAATAAAATGAATAGACAAATCATAGACTGAAAGAGAATATTAGCAAAATATACCAAAAAGAAGACTATTATCCAGAATATAAAAAGAACTCATATGATTCAGAAATAAAATGACAATACAGTAAAAAAAATTAAGGATTAGTACATAGGCATTTTGGGATGGAGTGGGGGTAGGGGGGACACAATGGCATTATGTACTAATCTCTAATTTTTTACTGGGTTGTTTGTCAATGGGCAAAAGATTTGAAAAAAAAAATTTGCAGAAGAAAAATATGCAAATCAATAGGGCTGAAAGTCACCAATCATCATGGAAATGCAGATTAAAGCCACAATAAAACATCACTAATATTCACTAGAATGTCTAAAACAGACAGTTGCAAATGTTGGCAAGGATGTGGCATAACATAACCAGAACTCTCACACATTGTTGACGAGAATATAAAATTTTACAATCCCTTTGGGGGAAGTTTGGGCAATTTTTTAAAAAGTTAAACATACATCTTCCCTATGATTAGCAATAAATTCCACTCTTGAGTATGTACCTGTGGTAGGCAGTATAATGCCACCATGTGCCCCCTTCACCCTCAGCTCCATCCCAAGGTGCCTATGTACTAATCCCTAAAACATCTGCTGAATGGCAAAGGGGAGTTAAGGTTGCTAATCAGCTGACCTTAAATTAGGGAGATTATCCTGGATTATCCGGGTGGGCCCAATGTAATCACAAGGTCCTTAAAAGTGGTAGAGGGAGGCAAAAGTATAGGGTATGGTGGCAATGCAATTACAGAATAAACATCAGAGAAATCCAATGTTGCTGGCTTTGAAGATGGAGAAAGGAGGCCACTAGCTAAGGGTGTGGGCAGCCTCTGGAAGCTGGGAGGACAAGGGAATGGATTTTCCCCCAGAGCCTCCAGAAAGGAGCACAACACCTTGGTCTTAGCCCAGTGAGAGCCCTGTTGAATTTCTACAGAAATAGAAACTGCAGATCTGCAAGTTAATACGTTTGTATGATTTAAACTGCTAAGTTTTTGGTAATTTGTTGCACCAGCAATAGAAAGCTAATGCAGTAACAAAGAGAAGGCTGAGCATGGTGGCTCACACACGTAATCCCAGCACTTTGGGAGGCTGAGGCAGGCGGCTCAGGTTGGGAGTTTGAGACCAGCCTGACCAACATGGAGAAACCCCGACTCCACTAAAAATACAAAATTAGCCAGGCATGGTGGTGCATGCCTGTAATCCCAACTACTCTGGAGGCTGAGGCAGGAGAATCGCTTGAACCCGGGAGGCAGAGGTTGTGGTGAGCCGAGATCACACCACTGCACTCCAGCCTGGGCAACAAGAGCGAAATTTTGTCTCAAAATAAATAAATAAAATAAAAACAAAAATTAGCCAGGCATGGTGGCTCATGCCTGTAGTCCCAGTTATTCAGAAAGCTGAAGCAAGAGGATTGCTTGAGCCTGGGAGGCAGAGTTTGCAGTCAGCCTAGATCACTTCAGTGCACTCCAGCCTGGGCAACAGAGACCCTGTCTCAAAACAAAACAAAACCAACCAAACAAAAACAAACAACAAACAAAAATCAAAGAGAAATGGAAACATATGTCCACAAAAAAAGTTGTCCAAAGTGTTCTTAGCAGTTTTATTCTTACAGCCGAAACCTGGAAATAGTCTGGATCTCCATTAATAGGATAATGGATAAACTATGGTATGTTCATATAATAAAACATTTCTCCCCAATAAGAAGGAATAAACGACTATGCATGCAACAACATGGATGAACTCAAAAACATTCTGAATAAAAACACTGAATACATATTGTATGATTCTTTTTATGTGGAATTCTAGAACAGGCAAAGCCACTCTAGGGTGAAAAAATTAAAGACAGTAATTGTCTCTGGGAGGGAGGAAATGGGCGATTAACTGGAAAGTAAGCTAGAGAACTTTCTGGGATGAATATTCTATATCTTAATTAAAATTTCAGGTACACACGTGCATGTACTCGTGAAATCTCATGGAAGGAATTATGCACTTGGTTGTGGACTGAATTATGTTCTCCCAAAATGTATTTAAAGTCCTAATTTCTGTTGCCTATAACTATGATCTTATTTAGAAATACAGTCTTTGCAGATGTAATCAAATTAAGATAAGATCATACTGGACTAAGGTGAGCCCTAGCTCCAATGACTGGCAACATTACAAGGAGGCCATGTAAAGCCCCAGGGATACAGAGATACAGAAGGGAACACCATGTGATGACAGAGACAGAGACTGGAATGATCCAGCTGCAAGCCAAGGAATGCTAAGAATTATGGGCAACCACCAGAAGCCAGGAGAGAGGCATAGAATAGATTCTCCCTCACAGCCTCCAGGAGAAACCAGCCTTGCCAATCCCTTGGTTTCAGACTTCTGGCCTGCACAACTGGGAGAGAATAAATTTCTGTTGTTTTTGTGAGATAGAATTTCAATCTTGTCACCCAAGATGGAGTGCAATGGCATGATCTTGGCTCACTGTAAACTCCATCTCTCAGGTTCAAGTGATTCTCCTGACACAGCCTTCCAAGTAGCTTGGATTACAGGCGCCCGCCAACACGTCCAGCTAATTTTTGTATTTTTAGTAAAGACAGGATTTCACTATGTTGGCCAGGCTGGTCTAGAACTCCTGACCTCAGGTGATCCACCCCCCTTGGCCTCCCAAAGTGCTGGGATTACAGGCATGAGCCACCACACCCGGCCAAATTTCTGTTGTTTGAAGATACCTAGTTTGTGGTAATTAGTTATGGCAGCCTTGGGAAACTATTATAATACCCACTTAAATTTGTACATTTTACTACCTACACGTTTTACCTAAAGAAAAAAAGAACTGTAAAAACTGAACTCTAGTTTATACTATATATGTGAAGCATTTAGTAGTCAAGTGTCTAAAACTTAGTTTGAATTATTGAAACGAAATAGTGGGTATGTGAGCATTTAATGCATAATTCTTTTAGCATTTCTGTATACTTGAATATTTTCATAATAAAATATTGGGGAAATAATTGTAATCTTTGACAACCTAATGGGAGGTAAAATAAATTGAGAGAGTAAATAAGCATTTTCTTTAAAAAATGGGATAGAATAGACTAAAACAGAACACGTAAAATAAATTCAAGTGTTGAATGAATTAAATTTTAATTATACATAATACATATGCATTTATGTATGTATTGGATCATGATGTAAAATTATTTTCTTACTGAGGATCAAGTCAAAACTATTTGAGAAGATCTATCTAAGTCTCACAGGATTCCCAACATCCCACCTTTTCCCCTCCACCAACAGTTTTATATCCACATGCAATCCATGCAGCATCTGCACAGATTCAGAGCTCTTGCTGTGAAAACGCTTTTGTATCCACCTCTCTTTGATCTATTATCATAGTTAATGAACCACACTTTCCTAAAAACGAGTTTCTTCCAGGGAGAGTCACAGGACTCTTTGGAAGCTCTATTTATGGCTTCAAAGTCCCAGGGTAGCACTTAGTAATTTTCTGCATCAGGACACTAAATGGAAACTTAGAAGAATCAGTAAAAAACTCTGAGCAGATGTTTGTCCTTTGTCATTTTTTAAAAAAGGCATAGCAAAAGTAAGCTAGCTCCTCAATAAACAGTGTATCTGTAAACACTGCAGCTAGAGATTAATTCAGTCCATAAAGTATGTGAATTCATAGTCACTGTCATCATTCATATTTAATAATAACATAAGTGAGTCTTAAAGATGCTAATTAAGTTAGAAATAACTATTTTGATCCGCTACAATGTTATGTGTAAGTCCTTAATATTGTAATGAGTGTTCAATTCAACTGAGTTCAACCAAAACTTATTTAACTTCAACTACATGTCAGGCCCAATACTACAGGTGCAGGAGATACAAGTAATAATGAAGACGGGACCCAGTGTTTGAGGAGTTCACAGTGTAGGAGAACAGACACATAAATAGTTCATTTCAAGAGTGAGGTGTATATACGCAGGGTTCTAGAGGTATACAGGTGTCAGGCCAAGCTGGAGCATACAACATCTGAATTGAGTCTTGAAGAATGTGCAGAAGCTATTAGGAAAAAAGGACCTGGACAGGCAGGATGTGTTTCTGACTGCCTTTTAAAGATGGTGATTCTGTCTAATTGAGGAGATTTTATTTTGCTGAATGGAGTTTGCAAGCTCAGGGCCAGAGCTGAATTGCTCCAGACAGTACAGTCTCAACCATGTACTGTCTATCTCTCAGGCTGCCCATCTCTATTTTCCTTTCTTCCATCAAACACTTGGTTCCTCTTTCAAATATTTGAGGGCAACTTATTAAACAAATGTTTAAAGACTATCAGTTTGAAGACTTGACAAATCATTACTTGACCTAAGTTGTTCAGCTATTTTGTTATACTCTGAAAGTAGCACAACATAGAATAAGCAAATACAAACATTAGCAAGAAGGGGTGGTGGCAAAGACTAGGCAGAATTAGAAAGCAGCACCATTCTGTGGATCAGAGAACAATAAGAAGGAAAATTCAAGTCTTGGAAGGGAGGGACAGCTACCTCAAAGAATTGTCAAGAACCCCAAGGTAGACCAGGAAACCCTTGGGTACTGAAAGACAAGAGGGGGATTTGTCTTCTAATAATAATGCTGAGTGAGGGTTCAAGAGTCAAAAACTGTTCCTTAAAGCCAATATGGACTAGGGAAACAATGCTTGTATTTTTAACTCTAGGACCAAGAACTACTTAAAACCTTATAAAGACATATATTGAGAACTTTGGACAGTCTGTCTTGAGAAGGAGAGGTTAGGGTAGGATAGGGTTTAAGAATGTCACATAACTTAAAGTCCTCTGACTCCTATTAAATCTTAAAGACTTAGTGCAGCCACTTCTCCCTCCAGAAGGATAGATTCAAGAATGTGTGCAGGAGGGTGGGTGCGATGGCTCATGCCTGCAATCCCAGCACTTTGGGAGGCCAAGGAGGGAGGATCACGAGGTCAAGAGATTGAGACCATCCTAACCAGCAACATGGTGAAACCCTGTCTCTACTAAAAAAAAAAAAAAAATGAGCTGAGCATGTTGACACGTGCCTGTAGTCCCAGCTACTTGGGAAGCTGAGGCAGGAGAATCACTTGAACTTGGGAGGTGGAGGTTGCAGAAGCCAAGATTGCGCCACTGCACTCCAGCCTGGCAACAGAGCAAGACTCCGTCTCAAAACAGAAACAAAAACAAAAACAATGTGTGCAGGAGTATGCTCTTCCCAAAGGTGAAAAATCAGAACCATTATTGAGAGATTTCTTTTTTTTTTTTAAAGAATGAAAGAGAGAAAGGAAGAGGAAGAGATTTTAGAAAAAGAGAGAAAAGGAGAAAGAAACAGCAAAAGAAAGAAAAAATGAAAGAGAAAGAAAGAGGAAGAGATTTTAGAAAAAGAGAGAAAAG